>JAUCBJ010005269.1:0-33762 GCA_032718475.1 Nemertoderma westbladi
CCCCACCCCTCAACCCCCCCCCCCCGCCTCCACCCCACCCCTCCACCACCCCCCCCCCCTCAACCCACCCCTCCACCCCACCCCTCCACCACCCCCCCTCAACCCCCCCCCCGCCTCCACCTCAACCCCCCCCCGCCCTCCACCCCACCCCTCCACCACCCCCCCCCCTCAACCCACCCCCTCCATCATTAATCATTCGAATTCCTCAAGAATTAATCATTTACAAACAACTGTGATGAGAATTATCGATATATTGAGTTATCAGTGATTTCAATATTCTAATCTTCTCTCTGAGTTGAACGACTTAATAATCTAATCATTAAAAATAACTGCCGAGTCTGTTTTGCGATTAACTATGGGAACTTGGGATAAAATCACTTTATTTCTCATTCAGAATAATTATTAGTAAGATAAAATTATATTAAAATTAATCTATTTTTTGATTCTTGATGATCCGTTTCAACACTATTCGATGTGTATAATTGTATGGAATGCTATACATACAGTTCACTGCAGTATAATATTATACTCCTAGGACTATATTCGTACAAGTACATTCCAACACGCCATGCTGCGGAACACAGCAGACTTTCAGGATAAAGTGGTTCTGGACGTTGGGGCCGGTTCCGGGATTCTGTCGTTCTTCGCCATCCAGGCCGGCGCCCGTAAGGTCTACGCGATCGAGGCATCCAGCATGGTGCAGCATTGTGAGGTATGTATAGCTGGTCATGATGATGTAGTCTATTATGTTTAAGAACCACTTCAACACCACTAGGGATGCAACGGGGCCAATATTCTGGCTCCGGCTCCAATCCGGATCTGATGTTGTTGTAATTCGAATTAAAATAATAAGTTTTATTCTTAAATTGTTACTTTTTCGCTCGAATTTTCCTCAAATTCGGGAGAATATGAGTACTTTTTCACTATTAGGGAAAAAAGTAATCAATAGGATTGCATAGATGTCACTTTATTTTCGGGGAACAAGGTAAAATAACATTTTTTTGGTGGAATTTCTTAAATTGTATTACATATAAAAAGAGCATCGAAGTAGAAAAGGTGTGGTCGACTGGCTTGGGTTACATTGATGGTTTCTAGAATGTCAGATTGTCTATTTACCGGTTCTACTTCGCCCTGTCGACACCCCCTGTCATTTTTTAACCATTAATTTGTTGGTGAATGTTCTAGAACATTAGTAGGTATTTTTTCAAGGTAGGGTAGATAGTATATATATTATGAAAATACAAAATATATTTTATTCTTAAATTGTTACTTTTTTGCTCGAATATACCCCAAAATCGGGAGAAAAAGTTGCTCTTTTTTTCCGTAGGGGAAAAAAGTAAAATAAAATATTTTTGTTTGAATTTCTTAAATTTTATTACAATTTGATTGAAAGAGAATCGAAGTAGAAAAGGTTTGCAAGTAATTTTACCAAAATTCATTCAAAAACTCAAAAGTTATTGGAACTTTAGTGTCTGAAAGACGAACTCCAAAACGTAACTCAATATCCAATATTGGTTTATGTAGTTAAGCGGCTCTCTAGTAATAATATGCCTCGATAGTGAAAATGTTCCGATGTCATAAATTTTTTTTTTTTTATTTATGAATAATGTAAATATCATAGAAGTTAACATAATCAAGGGGGGAGGGGGGGGGGGGGGACTACCGATTGGTAACAGTTTGTTGTTGTTATTAATTTTCCTTTTTCATACTGCGCGAGGCTGTTATATTCTACTTAATAAATGCTTCATGTTCTGGAACGTTTTGTGTATCCAGAAGCTGGGCAGCAATGCAGGTGATGATCCTAAATTCGTCAACACCGGGGTCAATTATTTTTAAGAGCTAATAAATATCCGAGTTTATTTTCGTAGCAACACATTGTTATATTTTATGGATTCGGTAGTGATTAATCGAGTACCGGTTTTTAAAAATTCCACTCTAAAGATGAGAATGGCAAGATATTATCGTGACGGGACGGAATCATATTTTCTTGAACATCCCAGTCTTGAAGATAATAATTTTAATTCAATATTATTTTACCTTAGTACACTAGTAAGTTGTCCATTGTGGTGTATACTGTTTGATACAATTTCATTGTAGATGGTTGTAATTTATAAAACAAAGTGTAATTTTCCGTCCCGTCACTATTTGGTTGACTATTATTAATGCTACATTTCTATTAAAGACTTAATTTATATGAAACTGTACAAAGTTCTGAGACAACATATGTACTTTATATTCAGCAAGTTAGAGCCTCAATGGTTAAGTAGTTTTGTACTGGACCGCTGCATAATATGTTCGTGACGGGACGGAATTTTATATTATTTCCGTTCCGTCGTCATGGGCGACGAGTTAGTGGAATTCCTATTTTACTTTATATATTATACTAGTCACCGGGGCAACGATGTCTGTGATCCTATGAAGCTATGAAGGGCCTAGACTGTGGAATAAACTGCCGGAGTCTGTAACCACTGCTGAATCCATTGTTTCCTTTAAGCACAAACTGAAAGAGCATTATTTGACGCAGCTAGAGAGCTCTGACCAATCAGCATTTCAATATTTTTAACTTTTTAACTTACGTACAGTACTTGAATGGACCTCCATGGAAACGAGGCACTGGCCTCATGGAGCTATCCAATACGCCTTTATTTATTTTAATTATTAATTACTCAATAATAATAATAAACTTACGTCTAACATGAATAGACACAAGATAGTCAGATTATTGTTTTCAATTTTTATTTGTTTACTAGTATTTGTAAATACTTATTTTTTTCTTTTTTTTAGTTGACTTAAATTAATAACTTTTATGACTCTGAAGATTTTAGTAATATATATGCCGAATGTGACAGTAGCCGAATAATATCTGTATAAACTTGCCAAATTTAATATGTAGGGAAATCCCCTATTTTCTGTTCTCGGTGCAATAATTTTAATGATTTCTTAAGTAAGTTTTAATATGTATTTTGCAGTCCTTGGTGCCATTAATTTTTCCAGAGAGCTCTGAGCAATCAGCACCTTAATATTTTAATATTTTAACTTTTTAACTTACTTATTTTTAACTACTAATTACTGAATACTGAAATAAACGTACGTTAAAATATGATTAGACACAAGTCAGATTATCGCTTCAAATTTTATTTGTTTAATAGTATTTGAAATATTTTTATTCTTTACTTGACTTAAATTAATAACTGTTATGATTTTAAAGATTTTATGACCGAATAATATCAGTATAAACTTAACAAATCTAATATGTATTTTTATGCTCTTGGTGCAATAAGTTTTTTACAATTTTAAAGACATGGATATGGATATTACTGTCTCTCCAATTATGTAAAGTATTACCGGTAATATGTATTCTGTTATTACGTAATTTGTATCTATACAGTACTCTATATTTATGGCGTAAAAACAATCAATCAATCCGTAATATAAGTTAACATACAGTTTTAGAAAGGGAAATATTTACCTAGTCCGTCTGTATGTCTGTTATGTCTGTCTGTCCATATGTATGTCTGTCCATATTATGTCTGTTTGTATGTCAACATATCTCAGCTAAATCAACAGCTAGGTTGGCCAAATAAAATTAAATTTTGTAAGACTACAATATGTTTATTTGTAATAAACATTGGATCACAGGATGTTTGTACTTTGTTGTTGTTGTTGGCGGCGGAGGTAGTGTTAATAACTGAAACATTATCTAGTTTCAGTTCGGATTAGAGTCAGACAATTCACAAGAATATTACAACAAATTATTACTCATGTTTTGTGATTCCGTCCCGTCACATTTTTGTTTTTCACTTTAGACAACATATCAAGCTACTTTAAAATTTTATGCCGGTCATTTATAAGCAGGCATCAATGGGTGCTAGTAATATATGACATAATAATATTATTCCATATCACTAGACAGATACTGTGGGGGTGGGGTATAATGTTTCTGAATTACCGTCCCGTCACAAAACACGAATTTAGGATCATTACCTCCAATACCTCTTTAAACTATATCCCCATATCTCAGAATGACGTTTTTTCATGAAAAAGGCTATTTCTCCGCCAATTTTAACTGATATGAGTTGAAATTTGCTACACTTGTTAAGAATACCCTTCTCCATACTTCTTGTGAGCAAATTTGGTTGGAAATGTCCTGGAGCCTTTTTATATCAAAAAGGCCCAAAAAAAGCCCATTTTTGGGCCTTTTTGTTCTAAAAATGCTCCAGAGCATTTGAGGCAAATTTTGTTCAGAAGAAATGGATGCGGGGTTCTTCTGAACTTATATTCCAAATTTCGATAAATTTCAACAAATATTGGTGGAGAAATAGCTCTTGTCGCAAAAAGGCACTTTTGGCCATTACGGAGCCATTTTGGGGCCAATTTTAAAAATATTTGGTTTTGTTATTCGTACACAGTCCAGACGATGTTTAGTAGCACAAAAGATAATTTTCATCCAATTTTAGGGTCCAGAGACACAAAAATGTGAGGAAAAATTTGAGGTTCAATTTGGGGGTGCTCCCCCCCCCCCCCCTTAATATAAACATTATTTTGTTCTAGAACAAATATTTTAAAATCATTTTACTATACCAAAAAATTCAAATGATGGCACGGCAAAGTGTAAGAGTCCCGTATTGTATTTTCTACCAGATACTGGGTTTTGCAGACTTCGCCAGCGAGCAATCTTCGCCGGCGAGCAATCTTCGCCGGCGAGCAATCTTCGCCCGCGAGCAATCTTCGCCGGCGAGCAATCTTTGCCAGCGAGCAATCTTCGCCCAGAGCTGCAATCTTCTCCCTCAAAATGAGTGTTAACAACCTCGTTTATTGTTTTGGTTAGAAATATTCGTGTCCGTACTCGTACTGTAACCTATCGTATCTGTAACCTACTACTTTCCCCCAATCGGGCGAATGTTGGACTCACAGTGTTGGCAATTTCAAACACCTGTTTTCCCTTCTTCAAATGCCAACATCACAGACAGACGCAGAGCAGTTTCCTGAGACGAATGATATAAAACTAGATTAAAAAAAAAAATTGAGATAACTGGTTTTTGCAATGAAAGGGCCGGGCCGTCTGGTTCAATAAACTAACTTGTATAATTATTTTATATCTACCTCGTTAGACTTTGGTTAGAAACAACAAACTAACTGGGCGGATAATCGTTATCCCCGGTAAAGTAGAAGATGTAACGATCCCGGAACAAGTTGATATAATAGTCTCGGAACCGATGGGATACATGTTACTCAACGAGAGGATGTTGGAGACCTATCTGCACGCGAAGAAGTGGCTGAAACCCGGAGGACTTGTGTTCCCAACCCAGGGACACCTCCATATCGCTCCGTTTACCGACGAGGCTCTATATCTCGAACAATTCGCTAAAACCAACTTCTGGTAGGTGAATCGTATTGTCTCCTTTACATCCTTGTAACCCTCTATCTATATCGGACTTATTAGACCAATATCAGTTCTAGCAACCAACCAGCGTTCCGATACGCTGAGTCAACGATATTGTCTGCAAATTTTTATGCAAATTGTGATTAAATATTAGAAGAATAATTATGGTATTTCATTTAATTAATATATATTTTACCGACTATGATCACTAAATTGTTTCCATTGTTACCGCTCCCTCTACTCCATAACTTTATCGTCCACAGGTACCAAGACGCCTTTCATGGGGTCGACCTCTCCAGCCTCCGCAACGCCGCCATCGTCGAGTATTTCCGTCAACCCATCGTCGACACCTTCGATGTCCGCATACTTCTCGCCAAGAGCTTCAAGTACTCCGTGGACTTCCTAGAGGCGGTCGAGGACGATCTCTACCATATCGACATCCCGCTGGAGTTCACGGCGACGGCGTCCGGCCCGATACACGGACTCGCGTTCTGGTTCGATGTCGCATTCATCGGCACTCAGTGAGTCACCAGAAAATAATGAAAAAAAATACCGAAAAAACAGTTTTTTTAGTGAAGGATTTTGCGGTAGACACAAACTATTACCGTTGGAAGGAGACCAGCAGCTGGTCAACCCTGATGGCTCAGATTACTGGTTTCTAGTTGGTCAAGCTTGCCACTAATAATATTTATAAGGCAGGAGATGGTTGTGGCTAACATTTGTAGGTTATTGAATATTGTCTCCTCCCTTCCTGTAAGTAACGACCGAGGTTCCACCTTGGTGTAGTGGTTGCATTGAATTCACATCTCCCGTAGGTCGTGTGTTCGATCCTCACATGGGCCAGGGCAGTTTTCGTTTCGGCACGAATGCTTTAAAGGGACCAGCCAGGGCGCATAGGGTAGCCAGGGTAGCTAAATGAGTACTGGAGTTTCCTCTGGGGAGTAAAGTTCTGGGGGGTCCGCACTGTAAATAAGTTGTCAGACTTTGTGCGTAATCCCTGGCCTAGCGGCCGAAGAAAATTTACTTTTTACTTTTTTTTAACGACACAATTATTTGGTTGTCTTGGCATAAGGCCTCCTCCCTACAGGTTCTATGTACACTATAATAGAATGTAATAACTGGGGTTGACATAGGGCCCACCCCTACATGTCCGATGTGCACTGGTCAAGCAATATTAGCACAATACATTTACTGTTGTATGAGTATGGTTAGGGATGTCCCGGAATTCCGTTCCTGCCGGAATTCCGGCGGTTTTTGCCCGATTCCGGTTCCGGCCAGAATGGGGTCAATTCCGGCCGGAATTTTACCGGAATTACAAGGTTCATATCTAGTTTAATAGCTGCAATTAGTTTGTTAAATTATTATCAGCATTTATATATTTTTTAAACATTATTACCAATTAGTTTAAGATACTTATCAACACTTGTAATGGTCCCACCATCTGTTACACCACTTAAGTAGTATTCATATACAATTCAATTCAAAATAACCCTTTTAATTTACATTAACTAATTAAACCCTTTGTCGTTCTGAAGATATTTTATGAAATGCATCATTAGAGGCCCGTGCTACACTGTTAAGTCGTTTTCAGATTAATGATTGCCTCCTTGCTCCATTGGTAACATAAGTCATAAGTCATTTGATAAAAAAAAATAAGGTGCGTCTCACATTTACTGCATATTTATTATACCCAAAGTAACCAATCAGAGGCATCTTGCCGGATATAACACATGATTCATATGTCAAAAGATGGAACATGGGACATAATCACAGTCGTAACTTACGATTCAACATTGGAGACGCTAACATTGAAACCAATGTGTTCCATAATTTATTCTGACTAAGACTACATAAGACTTACCAGTGGAGCACGGGCCTTAACGGGTGGTTTTTCCAATTTGCTTATAAAATGGCGTTTTTTAGATTGATTTTACATTATTTTACATCGATCTTACACTATTTTACATTGAATTTAAATTATTTTACATTGATTTTATATTATTTTACTTTGCATTGATTATTAAATAATATGATAATTACAGGAGGCTAAATAAATTGCTAACCTTGTAAAGTTAGCAATGAAACTCGATTAACGATTAACACAATTACAATTACTACTTTAACCTAAAACTAATATAAATATAAGACGTTATTACAATATGTACAGGTCCTGCGAGTGGTCGTTAGTTCAGTTCAGTCTGCGTCGTAGGTGCTGCATAATATAGTAGTTTAATTTTTATTTACAGCAAATCCATTTCTTACCATAAATATATTTATTCCCAGCAATAATTAAACTGTAACATGTACTATTGGCCTCGTTTATTGTTTTGGTTCGAATAACATGTCACTGTAACATGCTCCTTTTCCTTAAAGACACCAGGATATTGCACCAAAGGACCTAATGACGCGATAGGCCGTAACAAACAGCTCAGGTCATTCTCCACTCCACCCACCTTAATTCCCCCAAGGTTCTGATTCATATCATTAACAAACTTACTGTGGAAATTAAAAAAATTCATTTGTTTCATAAAAAATTCCGGCCGGAATATTCCGGCATGTTGAATTCCGGTTCCGGTTCCGGCCGGAATCAAAATATCGATTCCGGGACATCCCTAAGTATGGTATGATTGGTATGGTAGATTGCGCAACCATGTGACTTTATTTGGTTTGGTCGATGGGCCTTAATGTTAGTTAACCTGACCTTTCTAGGTAACAAACATGGGGTGGTAATTAATTCCGTTAGTTATAGGGAAAAGTCAGGGAAAATTAAAACTAAAAGACAGCTACTTCGCCAGCTTTCATACAAAAACGTTAGATGTTCTTCTACGGAAGTTGGATGTTCTATATTTGTCTTTCAGAAATACGGTATGGTTGTCTACAGCACCCACGGAACCGCTAACTCATTGGTACCAGGTCCGCTGTCTGCTTAAAACCCCGGTGTTTGTGAAAGCGGGTCAGTTGATTACGGGTAAAGTGGTACTCAAATGCAATAGAAGGTTAGTTTATGGACAGACAGGTTTACCACCTTATTAGTTGCTGTTGAGAACAAAATAATGCTACGCCGGGTTCATTGTGTCAAGTACACAATGCGCACATCTCCAACCAGACACTATAATACATATTGGAGGTGTCCCATTGGTTACTTATTATTATTTCGGAACGGTCGTGTGGCCCGTCCAGCCTATAATTATTAATGTTATATCATATTTATATAATATAAAACCTAATAATATGATACCGGTGAACAGAAAAATAGAAAATATATAAAGTGAACGAAGTAAAGTAAAGTAAAGTCTCTTGTTTCTGGATGGTGTACTATCGAGACAGACAATTGAGACTTATAGATTGTCGGCAGTAGTACTGGTTGTGGAAAAAACACATTCTGATATAAAGCCTTAAAAATTGTACGGTGAAATACTCAGCACTCGAGTAAAACAATACGCCCCACAACAGCGATAACACCAACTACCCCCTATTAGATAGTCTTGGAGTGAAATTATATGATTCTTTAGATTCCTATTGTACAAATGTTTAGATCCACGAAAATGACCAGCCTCTGCACAATTTTGTACTTTGGCAGTCTCATAGAAAACATAAGCATAGTGGTCGGACAGCCCATGGCGTTCTAGAATCGCCTCTTAAAGGAAACTGTCCTTGAGGACTTTGGCAGCCTCATGTAAGAGTGAATAAGCACAGTGGACAGTAGGGATGCAACATTACTCCGGCTCCGTGTTAATTTATCCGGAGCTATTGTTGTTGAAATTCGAATTAAAGTAATAACTTTTATTTTTAAATTCAGGGATGGTGTAACAAAACGAAACGAAACGAAAGACTATTTATCTTCAATTTCGTTTCGTTTTCAAAGATTTCGTTTCGTTTTTACCAATCCGATCAAATATTTGTATTATAGTAAAATACTAGTTCAATTTATTTTGTATCACTAATACACACTATTCTAGAACAAAAAATAAAATAAAAAAATTATCGTTCTAGAACATAGAGCTAGTATTTTTTTAAATTTAAAATAACTGGAAATAAAAACAAAAATTTATAATTTTTTTTAATAATGATTATTTGTTCTAGAACATCATTATGTAATTCTGTATGTTGACCACATTGTTGAGGGGCTTGAATTCCTTCTGTTCATGTAAGAAACCGAAGTTTATACTGTAAATAATCTCCTTCACAAGGTTTATCTGTCCCAGCATACTCTGCAATAATGCTTCAAATGATTTCCTGTATAAAATACTGGAAATAGAACGTTTATATATGTATTTAAGTATATATTTATTTATTTATTTATTTTATTATATTATTCATATTATTTATACAACAATATTGATAAATTTTTTTTTAAAGAAATAGAGATTTGATCTTGACCTACTATATAGATATTATACTTTATAGTAGGTCATGGTGTGATCTCTGGTTTGACTGTTGAAGATACGAAAATACGATACGAAATACGAAAAATATTTTTTCGTATTTTACGATACGAAGTCAATTTTTGTGATACGATACGAAATTCGATACGAATAAAATACTGCGATACGAAATACGAAAATCCATTTTCGTATCGTATCATATCGTACCGAATCGTATCGTATCGTATCGTATCGTATCGTATCGTATCGTATCGTATCGTATCGTATTGTATCGTATCGTATCGTATTGTATCGTATCGTATCGTACCCTGCATTCTGGAATACGTAATTGAAGTTGTTTACATGTCATTGATTGCTTTGCAGCGTTCCGTCCTATAATATGTAAGTTATATTAAACATTTTCAACTCATTCATAACTACCGAGAGGATAACGCGTTGGATAATGGATGGAAGGGTCCCTGGTTCGAATCTCACCAAATAAATTATTTTGTAATTTAGAATGACGCGGTGACATACTGGAAATACATAGAATGTATGGCGTAGGGACATACTGATAAATAATGTCGCCCTTTCGATTTGTTAGTGCGAAATTAATTCCCCACAAATAAATACAAATTGTTGTTTTATTAAGGAAGATGGTATATTATGGTATATTATCAATACATACCCTTTATTCCATTGCTTATTTTCTATTTCCAGACAGAGTTATGACGTAGATATAGAGGTGTGCATCCCCACCACTGGAGTGACGTCATTCAACTCGTTAGACTTAAAGAACCCATTCTTCCGGTACACGGGTCAGACACCCCAACCCCCGCCCGGTTCCCACTCGCAGAGTCCAACAGACACCTACTGGGCAATGCAGGAGCAGCAACAACAGGCAACAGCCAATCAGTACGCCGGGAATATAAACGGGATCCCACCGCACAACGCCAACATGATGGCGATGGGTTAGTTAGGCCTACATATCGGATGGTTTGTTACGTACAATATCAGCTGAACCCATTTATTATATATCAACTGAGAGACTTTTTATGTTTTTATTTCCCTTTTTATTGTTTCATTTTCAGCCGGAAATCAAACGCTTATGAACGGGACTCTTAACCCGGCCTGCGTGTTACCGCTCAACCAGATGTACCACCAACCGGTGAGTCATCAGCACCAACCGGTGAGTCACCAGCACCAAGCGGTGAGTCACCAGCACCAACCGGTGAGCCACCACCCTCAGCCGACCCACCGCGGTGGCGGCATACAGCAGTGCGGCGTCGGTCCCTACAGCCACCAATCAGCGCAGCCCCACTCCCACAAGCAACCGGCTCAATTGGCGCCTCACTCCCACACCGAGACCGCCATGCAGCCGCACTACATGAACCCCGGTACCAATGTGTTCCACCACAACTCCGCAGGTAGTACCTAGTACGGTTGCCTTGGTTACACTTGCGTGTAGACGGTGTCTGCGTCTGGTCTAGTTTTCTACCCCCCAATATCTCATCAACTAAGACGTCCACAACTAATATCGATTGTAGTCGGTGCTGTACTGCATAGTGCATACCTAGGCCTATTAATTATAGACCACAAACTGCATAAAGTTTATATAGACGAGAGTGTATGAATCTCATATCATCACTGGAGCTATAAGTATGTTCTAATTCAATATTTACTGTTAAATAAACGAGAGTTTATGGCCACATTCACACGAATTTTACTCCAAAAGTGACATCCACTTACAAGGCTCGCCCCATTGTTATCGCGTGTTTGATTCCCATGACATCCACTTACATGGCTCGCCCCATTGTTATCGCGTGTTTGATCCCCATGACATCCACTTACATGGCTTGCCCCATTGTTATCGCGTGTTTAATCCTCATGACATCCACTTACATGGCTCGCCCCTTTGTTATCGCGTGTTTAATCCCCATGACATCCACTTACATGGCTCGCCCCATTGTTATCGCGTGTTTAATCCCCATGATATCCACTTACATGGCTCGCCCCATTGTTATCGCGTGTTTAATCCCCATGACATCCACTTACATGGCTCGCCCCATTGTTATCGCGTGTTTAATCCCCATAACATCCACTTACATGGCTCGCCCCATTGTTATCGCGTGTTTAATACCCATGACATCCACTTACATGGCTCGCCCCATTGTTATCGCGTGTTTAATCCCCATGACATCCACTTACATGGCTCGCCCCATTGTTATCGCGTGTTTAATCCCCATGATATCCACTTACATGGCTCGCCCCATTGTTATCGCGTGTTTAATCCCCATGATATCCACTTACATGGATCGCCCCTTTGTTATCGCGTGTTTAATCCCAAGTGACGCTCCACTTACATTTCTTGCCCCATTGTTATCGCGTGTTTAATCCCCATAACATCCACTTACATGGCTCGCCCCATTGTTATCGCGTGTTTAATCCCCCTGACATCCACTTACATGGCTCGCCCCATTGTTATCGCGTGTTTAATCCCCATGATATCCACTTACATGGATCGCCCCTTTGTTATCGCGTGTTTAATCCCAAGTGACGCTCCACTTACATTTCTTGCCCCATTGTTATCGCGTGTTTAATCCCCATGACATCCACTTACATGGCTCGCCCCAGTGTTATCGCGTGTTTAATCCCCATAACATCCACTTACATGGCTTGCCCCATTGTTATCGCGTGTTTAATCCCCATGACATCCACTTACATGGCTCGCCCCATTGTTATCGCGTGTTTAATCCCCATGATATCCACTTACATGGATCCCCCTTTGTTATCGCGTGTTATGTCCCCATGACATCCACTTACATGGCTCGCCCCATTTTTATCGCGTGTTTAATCCCTACGCTCCACTTACATGGCTCGCCCCATTGTTATCGCGTGTTTAATCCCTAGTGACGCTCCACTTACATGGTTCGCCCCTTATCGCGAGTTTAATCCCTAGTGACGCTCCGCTTACATGGCTCGCCCCATTGTTATCGCGTGTTTAATCCCCATGACATACACTTACATGACTCGCCCCTTTGTTATCGCGTGTTTAATCCCCATGACATCCACTTACATGGCTTGCCCCTTTGTTATCGCGTGTTTAATCCCTAGTGACGCTCCACTTACATGGTTCGCCCCTTATCGCGAGTTTAATCCCTAGTGACGCTCCGCTTACATGGCTCGCCCCATTGTTATCGCGTGTTTAATCCCCATGACATACACTTACATGACTCGCCCCTTTGTTATCGCGTGTTTAATCCCCATGACATCCACTTACATGGCTCGCCCCATTGTTATCGCGTGTTTAATCCCCATGACATCCACTTACATGGCTCGCCCCTTTGTTATCGCGTGTTTAATCCCCATGACATCCACTTACATGGCTCGACCCATTGTTATCGCGTGTTTAATCCCCATGACATCCACTTACATGGCTCGACCCATTGTTATCGCGTGTTTAATCCCCATGACATCCACTTACATGGCTCGCCCCTTTGTTATCGCGTGTTTAATCCCCATGACATCCACTTACATGGCTCGACCCATTGTTATCGCGTGTTTAATCCCCATGACATCCACTTACATGGCTCGACCCATTGTTATCGCGTGTTTAATCCCCATGACATCCACTTACATGGCTCGCCCCTTTGTTATCGCGTGTTTAATCCCCATGACATCCACTTACATGGCGCGCCCCTTTGTTATCGCGTGTTTAATCCCCATGACATCCACTTACATGGCTCGCCCCTTTGTTATCGCGTGTTTAATCCATGACATCCACTTACATGGCTCGCCCCATTGTTATCGCGTGTTTAATCCCCATGACATCCACTTACATGGCTCGCCCCTTTGTTATCGCGTGTTTAATCCCCATGACATCCACTTACATGGCGCGCCCCTTTGTTATCGCGTGTTTAATCCCCATGACATCCACTTACATGGCTCGCCCCTTTGTTATCGCGTGTTTAATCCCCATGACATCCACTTACATGGCTCGCCCCATTGTTATCGCGTGTTTAATCCCCATGACATCCACTTACATGGCTTGCCCCTTTGTTATCGCGTGTTTAATCCCCATGACATACACTTACATGGCTCGCCCCTTTGTTATCGCGTGTTTAATCCATGACATCCACTTACATGGCTCGCCCCTTTGTTATCGCGTGTTTAATCCCCATGACATCCACTTACAGGGCTCGCCCCTTTGTTATCGCGTGTTTAATCCCCATGACATCCACTTACATGGCTCGCCCCATTGTTATCGCGTGTTTAATCCCCATGACATCCACTTACATGGCTCGCCCCAGTGTTATCGCGTGTTTAATCCCCATGACATCCACTTACATGGCTCGCCCCATTGTTATCGCGTGTTTAATCCCCATGACATCCACTTACATGGCTCGCCCCAGTGTTATCGCGTGTTTAATCCGCATGACATACACTTACATGGCTCGCCCCATTGTTATCGCGTGTTTAATCCCCATGATATCCACTTACATGGATCGCCCCTTTGTTATCGCGTGTTTAATCCCAAGTGACGCTCCACTTACATGGCTTGCCCCATTGTTATCGCGTGTTTAATCCCCATGACATCCACTTACATGGCTCGCCCCATTGTTATCGCGTGTTTAATCCCCATGACATACACTTACATGGCTTGCCCCTTTGTTATCGCGTGTTTAATCCCCATGACATCCACTTACATGGCTCGCCCCATTGTTATCGCGTGTTTAATCCCCATGACATCCACTTACATGGCTTGCCCCTTTGTTATCGCGTGTTTAATCCCCATGACATCCACTTACATGGCTAGATATCGCGTGTTTAATCCCCATGATATCCACTTACATGGCTCGCCCCATTGTTATCGCGTGTTTAATCCCCATGACATCCACTTACATGGCTCGCCCCATTGTTATCGCATGTTTAATCCCCATGACATCCACTTAATTAATTAATTACTTAATTAACAGAAATCTAGTAAAATATCGCATAATATGTGATTATATGAGATGACTTGGTGGACCGTCCGTAGATGACGTCATAGTAGTGGCAATAGTGGCAGTTGAGTATAAAAAATTGAAAGTCTGAAAATTTAAAAGTTGAAGCTTCACAAACAATGTAAAAGTTACACAGTCAAATCGAAAAATTTTACACTGATCTTCACGGGATAAAGAAAAAAACCTGGCTGGCATGGCGACGACACGAGTCTATGACAGGAGAGCCTTACTGAGGAGAACATGGGAACTCCTAACTATTTTAGGGCTACCATTGAAGTCACACCAAAATTGATGAAAATTTCACCAAATATTGAAAACCATTTTAATTCAAAAAAATTATTCAATACCAAGTATAATATAGTCCCTCTAAATAAAATTATTCAAACACAAAAACAATTATAAAACGCCAAAATAACTAAATGTTCCCCAAAACCAATTATTCACACCAAAATACATGACAAAACCCCCAAAATAAATACAAATTTTCCCAAATTGAATACATTTTCCCCAAAAATAAATCCATTATATTTTCCCCAAAATAAATACATAATATTCCCCAAAAATAAATGCTTATTTCACAAAAATAATCAAATTTCTACCAAAATAAACAGACATTTAGTTTACACAGACTCTCAGTCGCAGACTATTGGTAAGAGGATCGTCGGTATAATACGATTAAACATTTTGTTTTATTTTATTATGGAAATAAAATTATGAATCAATTCGTATAATTAAATTTATGGAGGAAAATTATTTTGGTAAAAAAAACGTGAGGTCATCTGTGATCGGAGTAAATATATTATTTCTGACGACATACAGACATATGTTTATTTATTGTCTTATTCCGATAGAGGAATACACACTCGTTCGTTATGTTATACATAAAGTAAACTTGGTATTGTAATATTCTATTATTTTATTGATTAAGTGGGACTTGTTCCAGGAAGTTGGCACTTCAGTCCAACTAGGTGGGGCACCTTATTCCAACTAGGTGGGGCACCTTATTCCAACTAGGTGGGGCACCTTATTCCAACTATGGTGGGGTACCTTATTCCAACTAGGGTGGGGTACCTTATTCCAAATAGGGTGGGGTACCTCAGTCCATCTAGAATGGGGCAACTTAGTCTAACTAGGGTGGGGTACCTTATTCCAACTAGGGTGGGGCACCTTATTCCAAATAGGGTGGGGTACCTCAGTCCATCTAGAATGGGGCAACTTAGTCCAACTAGGGTGGGTCCCTTTAGTCCGACTAGGGTGGGGTACCTCAGTCCAAAATCAGCGGGTTTATGGTGTATAGTGTAATGCAGTGAAAGTTTATAATCCCTGTCACTAAAGGACATTGTTGTTAGGAACGGCGCAGAGTTGAAGAGAGAGATATTGGGGAAGACAGGGCCTGTTCCATCGGGTCTTATCGAAGTGAGACGGCTGTTAGACACCTCCCATTAGTGTGCGATAAAGTGGACTGTATGGGGTGGGGAGTTGGGATGTTAGACACCTCCCATTAGTGTGCGATAAAGTGGACTGTATGGGGTGGGGAGTTGGGATGTTAGACACCTCCCATTAGTGTGCGATAAAGTGGACTGTATGGGGTGGGGAGTTGGGATGTTAGACACCTCCCATTAGTGTGCGATAAAGTGGACTGTATGGGGTGGGGAGTTGGGATGTTAGACACCTCCCATTAGTGTGCGATAAAGTGGACTGTATGGGGTGGGGAGTTGGGATGTTAGACACCTCCCATTAGTGTGCGATAAAGTGGACTGTATGGGGTGGGGAGTTGGGATGTTAGACACCTCTCATTAGTGTGCGATAAAGTGGACTGTATGGGGTGGCCAGTTGGGATGTTAGACACCTCCCATTAGTGTGCGATAAAGTGGACTGTATGGGGTGGGGAGTTGGGATGTTAGACACCTCCCATTAGTGTGCGATAAAGTGGACTGTATGGGGTGGGGAGTTGGGATGTTAGACACCTCCCATTAGTGTGCGATAAAGTGGACTGTATGGGGTGGGGAGTTGGGATGTTAGACACCTCCCATTAGTGTGCGATAAAGTGGACTGTATGGGGTGGGGAGTTGGGATGTTAGACACCTCCCATTAGTCTGCGATAAAGTGGACTGTATGGGGTGGGGAGTTGGGATGTTAGACACCTCCCATTAGTGTGCGATAAAGTGGACTGTAAGGGGTGGGGAGTTGTGTACGCGCTTTTGGAAGACCTTTAGCAGTTTAACCTGCCAAAATTTATATGTCTTTTGGTTTATAAATCGACTCTAGAAGATGACAATATTTAATACCAATAAACACAACATTAGCAGAAGCCAGCCTAGTGCGCCTCCATTCACCCGCTGGATAATCCCGGGAGACTGGATTCTGTCGGCTTAGATTATTATTGCAGTGAAGCTTACGGTATTGTATTATTCGATTGATCATTAATAATTAATTTCTGACTAATATTATTCACTTTCGGGAAATATTAACAGTTCCTTTTAGGACGTGGCGCTCTATCTAAGTAAACAGAGATATGACTTATACTAATCACAACGGTAAGTCGGTAAGGCTTATGATTCACGTATGAGGCGCATTCTTTAGGAAATGCTTAGTTATCAGTCACAATCATGCACACTACCGGTAACACACAATACTGCTCACTAATTTGCCGACCGTCAATGAATTTTTATCATATATAAAGAGAATAGCAACGGACTCATGTAGGGCTTATCAAATAGCATTAAATTCAATACACACCACAATAATATAAGTCGCAATCTCTATATATATAACCCGCCTCTCTAACCTGTAGTGTATCAAGAAAATTGGGAAATTTGGGTTCTTTATAAATGTTCTCCAAATAATATTCAATCCACTGATATAAGATATGACAACAGTAAAAACATTAAGACGGTAGGTTAAGATATGATATGAACAGATATGTACAGCGATATGCACTGATATGGACCGATATGTGAGTTGTTATGAACCGATAACAGTCATACGCTCTATAATCTTAAGCCTACTAATGTTTCTTTCTAGAGCCGTTGTTTCTGGCTTAGACAGCAATAACAACAAAGTATCAGTAAAAAACTGTAAGACTGAACAATCCCAGTATGATCGGCTCAAAGCTCCACATCGACAGAGAGAATCGCTCTGATTGGCTGAAGCCAAACAAAGAACCATGCGTCCAATGGCTGTTTCCATTTAAGCAACCAGCTGCTAGATGTCGTAATCTGAATCATCACGGCTAAGCTGTGTAAAAGTATTTGCCGTATTGCGGGTTTTTTGCCTTACCATGTCCGCTAAAACACGTATATAGCAGAATGACTTTTATGTCCGTTAAAACACCTGTAACGGTACCTTGCGGGCGAGGGGAATATATACAGTTAGAGAACCTTTTTTAGAGTATTCCAGCGCCTGGGGGGAAACTGGATTGCGAAGCAAAGGGGCCAGTTATATCCCACAGAAGCTTTTACACCGCTCCCAGAAAATGGGATTTGAGTCTATAAAATATACAAAATCACAGTTTCTAATATACGTAAATACTCTAAACAGTTAGTCTTTCTTGCGCGGACGGCGTTTACGCAGTTTTTTAAAGCTAGCCAGAGTCCTTTTCTCTTTGGGGCGAGCCACTTTACAAGGAGGGCTATAACTCCTGGGTGAAGGGTGCAATATGATTGCATTAGAGGGTGTAGGATTATGGTCGGTGTATCCGTCAGTCGAAGTACCGGGTTGATTGACATCAACGTCAGGTGAGAGGGGTCTAACGGCTTTGAGAGCTCGTTTCAAGACAGCCGCTCTTACGGGTCCTTTACGAGTGGTCTGAACGAGGGCCGTGGGTGGACCATAGGCAGTTAGAAACTTCCGGGGTTTAATGGTCCTTTCCAACTCGCGTTCGCGGGCTCGGTATTCGTAAGGCCGTCGATATACTTCCTGTAACTCGGGGTGTGAGTTAACAAACAAGTCTCCATAGTCCGGATCCTAACGGATATAATTGATTAAGTTATAGGAATGAAGGTCGCTAGGATTAACACTCCTGAGAAATTTTCGTACGAACTTGGTTGAAATACATTCTCCGACGCGCTTCAGTAGTTCGTAACTCGATATGCGTGATTTCTGTTCGACAGAAGCGAATAGATAAGGATGGAACACATAAATTCCTTCGTAAGCGTGTCCAGGATAATAACGATGGCGCGAATCACAATGTAAATCAGCGTTCGCTTCCCAAGCTCTGATGTAACGTAGTGTGATCATTTCATCTACGCTTTCCAAATCGTGATTAAAAGGGCAATCGAAACTGGCGTGTCCCTTTAGTTGACAATGGTGACATTGAGTCATAAATTGAGGGCAAACCGCAAAAACGTGCAAATTATTAAATCTGCAATACACGCAATAAATTTCCATCGCCGGTTGTTCGTGGAAATAGGAACAACGGACGTTTGTGTCCATGGGCGTAACATGGTCTCTCGATACGCATAACCGACAACGTTGCCGAGAAACATAGTTGGCATGGCGATAATTATACGCAGTGAGACACTGTGGACCTTGATACCATTCTAGGATATAATCGTTGTCGCTGTTCCGGGCGCGATAGGCTGAATCTCCTCAGATTCTAGGCATATTGGTTCGTCTTCCCAGTCTGTTACGAATAGAATTTTCGTGACCTATTCTCGGTTTATCGTTACGACTCCGCTGGGTATGATATTTAAATAGAACCATTTCCCTTTCGGTGTCTACATCGTCCGTGTCATGTAAATCGATAGGATGGCTGGTAGTTAGGAAGTCCATATACGCACTATTACGATGCGTATAGCGAGCGGTGGATTTTCGATAGTCCAATTCACGCGCAAGTTGCTCTTGGGACATCGGCGGTTCGATATAACGACCATCGTCCTCCGTAATGGTTGGATCGGCTTCACCGCGTATTAAGCTATCCACAAATGCTTGCAAAGGTAGAGTATATCGCTCCTTGATACCAAGATCATCTTCTATCAACTCCGTCATATCTGCTATCTGAGTTTGTTAATATCGAAATGAGTTTATGTTTAGGCGAGCGGACGTCGCTGCCTACCTCTCTTTGCCCCCGGACAGTGGGATCCTCAGCGCTGATGTACCGTTGTCGCGGTGTTTACGCCAACATGTAGCAACAGTACGACAACGATAACCGGCACAAGTCACTCCACTGTCCGTCCCAAAGGCTTGAATCCACTTTAGGTTCTTTCTGTAGGAGAGTTGGGTTACTTTCACAATTGCGACTAGCTACTGTAAACACACCTTAGCAGTAACATTCACCTACAAACGCACAAATTCCACACAACTGTCACCAATTGTACACATACAGGCCATTTGTCCGTTAGTCAGTGCCTTCCAGAATGTCACGTTATTACTGTGTATCCTTGGATACTAACAGTGTGCTATGTATTCTCTATGCTATGCAATGGGACAAGCTTTCTATTGTTCTTTTAACTTGCTTCTAATTCTAGCGTGGGTGTTGCTATGGTGACATTATGGAATGCTAGCGGTAGAATTAGGGCAATTCTCATGCATACAGATCTGGGATGCTATTTAATAATAATTCTTTAATTGTCAATATCCTCTTTATGCATGATTTTATTAATTTTATCGGCTATTGACTATATGTTGGAGATTCTCGCACTCTAATACACTCAATAGGATGAATCTCCGCTCCCATGATCTATTAATTAATGGAATTTTGGGAATGTTATAAATTGTACAAAATGACAATTTATGAAATTCATTTAAAATATGAATTTAAATTTATTCCCGTGAATTTTATTATTTGATGTTAAAATTACTATGTAGCTTTTGTTAAGACCGTGAACTCTTACTTGAACTACAGGAAATTCTCTGATTCCTACGTTGGAAGCTGGAGCTTTCCAAGATGGTTGTTTTGCGAAAGTAGTTGGGGGAAACTCATCGTTGATGTCCTTTTCGTAAGTAAGTGCTCGATACACTGCGGTATTGATTAGATAACAGGATTCGTTGGCGTCGGAGAATTCGTCAGTATAGAATCCTTCCATCTCAGATTCTTGATCAGTGTCATTTACATCACTGAATTGGACATGTAGTTCGGGCTCACTTACCTGACTCGGGTTGTTTCGTTCGAACTCACTGTGTAACAAGATGTGATGTTTCGCGCCACACTTTGCACACTTTACGTCGGAGTAACAGGTTCGCCGTTGGTGTCCTGATCTGAGGCAATTATAGCATAACCGCTTATTCCACAGGACTGTACGTCTGTCTACAAGGGATTTCTTTAGAAATTCAGCACACGCACTCAAACAGTGGGGCCCGTCGCACAGCGCACATTTTGGTTTGATGTTACTCACCTTAACTTGGTTAACGTTCTGCACTCTCGTTCTTTCTTCGGGCTTTCTTCCGTGAATTCTCTTAGGAGACGTAGGAGGAGTTGTTGTTACCTGCTCTCTCCTGTCACTGGTTCGAGACTTGTATTTACTTACGTCTTTATAGGTCTTGTTGTCATAGTAAGATTTTGCTGTGTCCTTCCCGCTGTCCCCCTCTTGAGAAGCTTGGCTTTCGCCGTCGTCAGTATAACACACTGGTATTATCCTTCTCCTAGAAACGGGTTTCTCACTTACCTTATTTTCCGATGTTTTCTCTCTGGACTGCCTTATGAGTTGTAATTTTACTTCACTATCTAGGAAAGACATGAGATCAGCCATGGTAGGACTTCGTCGTTGTTGTTCATTCATGTACAACACTTTCTTGTCCCAGCGTGTACATACTCCACCCTTTGGTAAAGTAGAGACTACGGCTCCAATAACCATGGAACTCTGATATTCATGCGACTTACCTAACCAGTCCAGTTGTCTACAGATCTCTTGAATTTCATCGGAAAACTCTATAATCCCGCTACTAAGGAAGTGTCGGGGGGCTACTAATTTTGCATACAAATACTTAGCTATGTTATCCTTGTTACCATACCTGATGTTTAATGTATCCCAAACTTGTCTTAATCCATCTGGATGTCCAATAAACTTTAACGCCATTAACTTGGGAGGTCCTTCCAAGCACTTGATGAGGAATCTAAGTTTCTCTCCGTTAGATAGTACGGAGTTCTGTATGCTATCTTTGTAATATTCGTTGAAAGGTAACCATTTCATCTCATCTCCATTGAATTTGACGATCTCTCCCACTTTGACCGCTTGGCGGGCTTCTGTTCTAGCCATCTGACGCGTAAAGCTTTCTTGGGCCATCGTGTTATTTAATATCGAATTATCGGTATATGAATTTCTCGGATCATTATCAGGTCTATAGGGAATATCATTAATAACAGGTCTATAATCACCCTTAATAGGGTTTGCTATAGGAGTTTCTACTTCACTAGCAGTATAGATGCGTGTAGGCTCCACACCTTGCGCATGTAGTACTTCAGACCTAACAGGTTGACACAATGTTACAGGGGGTATTGGTATGCCCTTTTGGATATTGACTAATTTGTCGCGTTCTAGTGCGATACTTTGCTGCACTTCTCGCAACTCTGCTCTATCTTCCCTCACTGTTCCCTTAAGTTGGTGGACAGTCTCCTGCATCTGTCCTAGCAGGAGATTCATCCCCCGCCGTCCCTCCTCTACCCACTCAACCGCCGAAGCGGGAGTCGCCAACATTGTAGCGGGCTGACGCGGGACGACGGGAGACAAATCTTTGATTCCTCTCTCAATGCTCAGGACGGGGATATTCGCATGGACTGTTCCACCGGGTACAGGCAGTGTAGTACTGTGTAAAGGGAATTTAGAGTTAAGCTCTGGAAGTGCAGGGGTCTCTAGCACAGAAGTGACTTGGGGAACGACAGGCCTAATTATTTCAGGCTCATCAACTATTGTAGGTAGTCTTTTGACCTAAATGGTTTGGTCTGTAGGTTCTGTACTACCTAAGTCTGTGCTAGCTAGTTGTCTTCTGACAGCTGGGGGCAAATCAGGCAATTTGTGACGGTAAGATGTTTTTCTACGCCTGCTTAGACGAGATCTATTTCCTCCGCCTTCAGGATCGGTGGTTTCGCTTTCCTCCGATGAAGTATAGCCCTGGCGTTTGGGAGTAGATTTTCTCATCATCTGCATGTGACTAGCAGTTAACTGTTTATTTATGTTGTCTTGCGTCTCTTGCAGCTTCTCCAACTCCAGTTGGGTAGTCTGCTCAGACGCTCTTCGTTCTGCTTCTGCTACTGCCCTTTTCGCCCTTGCTTCTGCTTCTGCCATGGCCTCCTTTCTTTGTATTTCTGCTTCGGCTATTGCCGCTGCCTCCTTTCTTTCTGCTTCGGCTTCTGCGATTGCCGCCGCCCTTTGTTCCTCTATCCGTCTTTTCTTTACTTGTTCTTCTTGGACTCTAACGAGGCGGAGTTTTTCATCAAATTTAGCTTGGTTTGCAGCTAACATTTCCGCATCGATTGCGTCCAACACAAGCTTGGTTCCTTCACTATTAGGGCGAAGTCCAGACAGTCGTCTCCTCAACTCTTCGTCTCCTATGAATCGCTGATAGTCTGACAGATAGATGTCAATGGCGTCTCTAGTTCGCGGCTTCTCTGCTGATGTTAATTCGCTTTCCACTTCGCTTTCCACCTCGCTTTCCACTTGAGAAGAAGTGGCGCCGGTTGATTCTTCATAGGTTGGCCGCTCATCATAAACCGTATCCACCATCTTCGCTCCGTGTTCGGGTGTCCGCTCAGCAGTATCCGAACTACTGGAGCTATCGGGCCACTGAGAACTAGGTTCTAGGCTAGGATGTTGCTGCTGTTTGACAGCGGCTTCTTGATCCCGCTTGACTTGGGCCCGAGTACCGATGATAGACCTACGTTGTTCTACTAGCCTAGGGTCTGACACTACTACTGTAGGGATGGCCTTTTTTACAATAGTAGGTGACTTAGACTTGGATCTAGGATGTTCTATACTTGGATCTGGGTCACTGATCTTTTTAAGGCACTGTCTAACAGTCATTCTAACACTTTCTAAGAGACTATCCGACAGTGATTGGGTTGTGTCTGACATGTTTGTTTACACAGTTGAATGCCTACGGCTATAAATACAGTTAAAGCAAGTCTAGCAATTCAGTATCACTGTTAGCCTAGTAATTAATTACCGATACTGCTACTCAGTGTAGCGTGATATATATATAATATATTAGAATACCAGTATGCTTATAGTATATACAGTGCTGCTCAAAAGTTTGGTCACACCTATATTTATAGATGGAAAATATGTTTTTCATCTATTGTGATCAGAAACCTTTAGCATGTACACTTTATTGTATATCATTTGAAAGCTTATTTAATTGCGGTTAATAATTCATACAAAAATGGTGGGAAATTCAAATTTGATAAAAATTCGTTTAGTTTTTGCTTCATTACCGGTACCAGGAATATATCGTGCTTTTACGCTGCCGACATGTTATTTAACAGAGCTTTGATACATGTAATTATTTTTTTGTAATATTTTGGAGACCCAATGGGGAAAGTATGTGAATTAACGCCTAAAAAACGGTCAGCCATTGTTGCTCTTCATGAGGCAGGCATAAAAACCCAAGAAATCGCTGAAAAATACAATACGACACGACGAACTGTTTTACGGACTGTTAAACGCTTCAAGGAAGAAGGCTCATATTCTTCTAAGAAACGTTCTGGGAGACCAAGAATTACAACTCGCAAGGAGGATTTATCGATTAGAAACATTTGTGAAACTAAACCGTTTGCAACATCAAAGGAAATATCGACAATTCTGGAAGATCGCCGACATGTTCGAGTAAGTCCACAAACTGTACGACGGAGACTTTCTAAAGAGTTTAAGTTGCAAGCTCGAAAGGCAGCTCAAAAACCTCAACTATCTGAGAAGAATCTGAGGGATAGGAAATTATTTTGCCAAAAATACAAAGATTGGACAGAGAACGATTGGGACAAGGTTCTCTTTTCCGATGAGTCACAGTTTTCACAGTTTGGTTCGACTGGTCGTTGGGTCCGACGCCCTATTGGCCAGCGGTATAATCCAAAGTATACCCTAAAGACTGTGAAGAATCCACCAAAGGTTATGGTTTGGTCGTGCTTCTCTGCAACAGGGCGGGGTAGATTGTGGTTTATGCCCAAGGGCACAACACTGAATGGACCCCGCTATAAAGAGGTCCTGGCCGAACGTCTTATTCCAGCAATGGAGTCACTTGGAGCAACCACATTCCAGCAAGATGGTGCTCCTTGCCACACATCCAAGCTGGTCAAGGACTACCTCAACAACAACAATGTAAATGTAATGTTTTGGCCAGGCAATTCACCTGACTTAAACCCTATTGAGAACCTTTGGAGAATTTTAAAACTCAAAGTTTGGCGGCATAAAGCGAGTAATATTGATTGCTTGAAGAAAGCGCTAGTTTCTGAATGGGTCAAACTACCACGTGAACTTTGCAAAAATCTTGCAAGTAGTATGCCAAGACGTATTAAATTGTGTATCGCGGCCAAATACTATAGCACTAAGTATTAATTGTGAATTTGCATTGATTTAAAATTAGGAATTATAGTTAACTATATTACTTTACATTACTAAAATCTCAATTTCCTAAAAACACCTGGTGTGACCAAACTTTTGAGCAGCACTGTATATAAGTATTATTACAGACTAGATTTGTCACAGAGTACCGGTATATAATTTTAGCGCAAATATATATAAATATATAATAGGCCTATCGTGAATACCAGTATGCAGCTTACACTTATAGTATATATAAGTATAATTATGAACTAGAATTAATTACAGAATACCGGTATGATTTCAGCACAAATTTATAGAAATAAATATAATAAGCCTATGGTAAATACCGGTATGTCAATTATTTTAGAATAATTGAATTTCTGAATATTTTAGGGTTACTTGGTTACTTTAACTTACTTTGTTACCGTTATTTAAGCAGTAGTCCAACTGATTTTGAGACCTAAGTGTTGTATAACAGGCTTACTATTTTATTAATAGATTTAGTGGATTTATATGTAGCCTACCCGTATGAGGGGTTTTGTTACAATATTGAAATAGATGTTACTATTTCTGGGAAGTAATCACTACACAAAAGCTGTACGCTCTCAGTGAAGTGCTACTTATTAGACACTAAAACAGATAATTCTACTGGCCTAAGTTACTTATCTACGAATTACGTACAATACGGGTGAGATTAAATCTCTAACTAAACACAACAAAAATATTACGTACGGAATTTTAGGGTAATTTTACAGGGAAACTATAAACCAGTCTAACAAAGGGTTAGAATTCTGGTTATTACAATGGACAGGGTACTACGGTATTTGAAAATAATAAGTAGTAGTAAATACACTGCGTTGTCCAGATAGGAAAATACCACCGCCTGACGACCTATAACCGTATCGCTATAGGTACTACGTTATGTATCACGGATTGTTCCTACCTAGAAGTTAATTACCGCGGACTACCAGATCCAGCGTGCCTATTAACCACTTTACAACACAAATATACTGCCTACACACTAATTACTTCGGAAAGCACTGTACACTAAACCCTAAATTAGGTACAAGTACTGGTATAACAAATAATCAGCAGTTAAATATACTTGAACAGTTAAAAGAACCACGGCATCTGCTGGAGTGACCGAAGCACAAAGTCACTAGTCTTTACCTACGCCAAGCAGCCCGTGTAGTACCGGGGTTAATTTAACTATAACGGTATGTGTAACAAACACAATTACTGTAGGAATAAACTTGGGGACATGAATGTTGCGAATAATCGCATAAACTCTGAATAATAAATATTACGCTACCCGTACAGAATACTCAAACAAATACAAACCAAAACGCTGGCAGACTACCACCAAGCCTAAATAAACTACCGTACGTGTAGATTCTGAAATAGTTAGTTAGTATGCGTTCTAACACGGTAGTACGACTTATTCTTTAAGAGGGGATTGACCTTACCGCTATGGCTGCCCCAACTTACTAACGGAGCTTTATCAGACAAACTCTACACACGCAGCAATCTCTTCAGACCTAATAATAGCTAGACAACAATCCAGCCTACAAAATATCTGAGTAATAACTATTACGGTACCTGAACAGACCACACAAACAAACACAGGCCAAAACGCTGGCAGACTACGATCAAGCCTAAATAAACTACAGTATATGCAGATTCTGAAATAGTTAGTTAGTATGCGTTCTAACACGGTAGTACGACTTATTCTTTAAGAGGGGATTGACCTTGCAGCATATGGCTGCCCCAACTTACTAACGGCACTCTATCAGACAAACTCTACACACGCCGTAATCTCTCCAAACTCAACAACAATCCGACAACAGTCTGGCCTACAATTATCTGAACAATCTGAGCAGACTTACACGTCTTCAGCTCAATATTAACTTACTAGGAAATAAAACTGACAGAAATAAGTAAACTATACAAAAGAATGAGGGGTGATCAATCCCTATTCCTCTGGTAGCCTACAATATACTATAGATCACAATCGAAATAATACTAATGTACTTATACTGGAAGTACCGGTTAGGACAGTTGGGCCTACAGACCTACAGAAGTACCGGTTCTGGCAGTTGGACCTACGGACCTACAGCAGTACCGGTTCTGGCAGTTGGGCCTACTGACCTACAGAAGTACCGGTTCAGGTTTACCGGTCGACCGGTACTTTCAACTTTATTGCTTACTGCAATAAAGTCAATGACTGTTATTGTACGCGCTTTTGGAAGACCTTTAGCAGTTTAACCTGCCAAAATTTATATGTCTTTTGGTTTATAAATCGACTCTAGAAGATGACAATATTTAATACCAATAAACACAACATTAGCAGAAGCCAGCCTAGTGCGCGTCCATTCACCCGCTGGATAATCCCGGGAGACTGGATTCTGTCGGCTTAGATTATTATTGCAGTGAAGCTTACGGTATTGTATTATTCGATTGATCATTAATAATTAATTTCTGACTAATATTATTCACTTTCGGGAAATATTAACAGTTCCTTTTAGGACGTGGCGCTCTATCTAAGTAAACAGAGATATGACTTATACTAATCACAACGGTAAGTTGGTAAGGCTTATGATTCACGTATGAGGCGCATTCTTTAGGAAATGCTTAGTTATCAGCCACAATCATGCACACTACCGGTAACACACAATACTGCTCACTAATTTGCCGACCGTCAATGAATTTTTATCATATATAAAGAGAATAGCAACGGACTCATGTAGGGCTTATCAAATAGCATTAAATTCAATACACACCACAATAATATAAGTCGCAATCTCTATATATATAACCCACCTCTCTAACCTGTAGTGTATCAAGAAAATTGGGAAATTTGGGTTCTTTATAAATGTTCTCCAAATAATATTCAATCCACTGATATAAGATATGACAACAGTAAAAACATTAAGACGGTAGGTTAAGATATGATATGAACAGATATGTACAGCGATATGCACTGATATGGACCGATATGTGAGTTGTTATGAACCGATAACAGTCATACGCTCTATAATCTTAAGCCTACTAATGTTTCTTTCTAGAGCCGTTGTTTCTAGCTTAGACAGCAATAACAACAAAGTATCAGTAAAAAACTGTAAGACTGAATAATCCCAGTATGATCGGCTCAAAGCTCCACATCGACAGAGAGAATCGCTCTGATTGGCTGAAGCCAAACAAAGAACCATGCGTCCAATGGCTGTTTCCATTTAAGCAACCAGCTGCTAGATGTCGTAATCTGAATCATCACGGCTAAGCTGTGTAAAAGTATTTGCCGTATTGCGGGTTTTTTGCCTTACCATGTCCGCTAAAACACGTATATAGCAGAATGACTTTTATGTCCGTTAAAACACCTGTAACGGTACCTTGCGGGCGAGGGGAATATATACAGTTAGAGAACCTTTTTTAGAGTATTCCAGCGCCTGGGGGGAAACTGGATTGCGAAGCAAAGGGGCCAGTTATATCCCACAGAAGCTTTTACAAGTTGAGAAGTTAATAACAAAGTTTTAAATCGATGAGAACTGCCAGAACTACTGTATATATTATATCATTATAATCAGTTAGAAGATAAAAGATATTACAATTGCAGAAATAGTATATATTTACAGTAAAAAATGACGCTAAAAAAATAAAAAAATTTACTGTTGTATAGGTCAGGGGCTTCCGCAAGCAGAGGGTGAAGATGCGAGAAGGTAAGGAAAGTGAGAAAACAGGCCGTTATATACCCAGACTTAATGCAAATCGGGATCGGGACGTACTGAATGCTGATTGGTCATAGCTCGTTCCTGGTTGGTCGGAGCTACTGATTGGGCAATCGATCCTATTGCACCTATCAATGGGCTGGCGAGGGCAGGAGGTCGATGACATGGGTCATGTGAATTACAAACCTATTGGCGTTGGGCAAACCAAACGTGACACCCCCAGGACAACCTATACGTTTCGATCCTAATTACAAACAAATGTGCGTGTGAGACGAAAACGAGATCCCACTGAACAAACATAACTGGAGATTATTCACAACATGACCGCTGTGATCTCTCTTGGCATTATGTTGTAATTGCAGTCAGAAATAGACCTGTTTGATATCTGAAGCACAACACCCCGAACGCGAACGGAACTGTTAGTACATTCCCTGTAAACCCGTATTAGTGTCAGGAATTATATTGTGAGAATCAATCGACTGATAACGCTGGATTCATGGGGGACTGCATATATTTATCAGACTCGCTTTGGCTCATACGCCGCGGACCATTACTGGCTAAATTGGAGTGAGAATTCTGTGATTATAAACTAATTAAATAGTTAGTAAAATTACGCCGTGGAAGTTTGATTTATATGTTGATGTTACTGGCCAAATTTGAGTGAAGAATACTGAAGTTGCACAAATTGTTTGTTAGTAAAAGTTATTGGAGTTAAAAGTGCGAATACAATGTATTAGTCATATTGCCTTCTATTATGCAGCTATACAGCATGACTACATCAAATAGGAATTCTAACTATTTCTTCATATAAATTAGTTGCTCTTTGGCTTTGCTAGTTCACCAAAACCAATATCGGTAAATGTAACGGCTGGTATCCAAGGCACCTTTTAGTAGGAGAGTTTGTGTTGGTCTATCAGTCTGTTACTTTATTTCATAAAACACACCAATTATTTATTCATATAAACTGCCCCATTTACTAACATTGCCCTACTTTGCTTCCACTAAGCAGCAGTAGGTATTTAATGTTTATTAGGTTGCGTTTTATATTGTTTAAATGGCGTGTTAGTGTCGTTATATTCATTCGCAGAATATTCTATTTTAGTTCGTATTCAATTTCGATTTCAGTTACCTAAAATGTACAAGGAATCTCTTCTACTTTTAACTCTGACAGCTCTTTTAGCTGTGGAGTGTTTGGGAGAGAGCCATGGGAACTTAACCGAATTGGTTGAAAGAGACAATGTAAGTTTGTTATTTAATGTAGAATCAATGTGTTTGTAGGGCCACTGAAGTTCTAATAAGTACAGGTACACTTACAACTAACTTTTGCTCTTTTGCCAAAACCTGCTTATTGCGTTCCACTGTAAGTACGATTGGTGCAAATCAAGATTCCGTTTGGCTGTTTGCACATTTGACTTCTATAACCTCTCTGTGTCTCAAATCCTCTCTGACATCCGTATCCTATCTATAAAGTTAAACTGTTCAAACTACAAAGTTCATCAAATTACACGATAATAATAATAATATAAAAGTCACTTTTTTGAAATAATTTAGTTTCCGCCGCCGAAGCCATTCCACTTAATCCACCAAAGATAAATATGTTGTGAATGTAGTAGACCTTGCGGTTTTTTATCATAATAGCTCTATGCTACGGAACAACCTGCCAACTAGAGAATAGACATTGCTATTGCATTAAGATAAACCCTAAGTAAATGTAATATTTAAATAGGATTATATATCCTTGTAGCGGTAACAGTTTTGTTCTCATATTATCTATTGCGTATTGTTGATTGATGAGAATAGTAAAGCACTGTCCTATTTCTCTATAATTAACTTTTTTAATTTTTTGTAATTCATCGGTATCTTTGAGTCAGGTTTATTGTAAACCCCGAGATTTTGTGACTTTTCCTAAAATTTAATGGGCTATCCAATAGAACAAACGCCATTTACATTGCTATGTTAGTTTCCGTGCTTTGGTCCCTTTATGAATATGAATATATGAATAATCTAAAGTTACGCAATGATTATTGTTTTAGGATAAAGGCCAAGAAGATTTAGATCTGGTTACCAACCAAACCGGCCAAAACATGTTAAACAAAAGGTACGGCCATCTGATAGAACCGGTACAGGGGTTGACGATTCAACGAAGAGTAACAGGTAGATTAACATATAACAAAGTAAAACATGCATCCCTCCTACTGTCCTATGGGATATTATTTATTAAACCATATTTTCCCATTTAAAGTTTATTACAAAACGGCATCCAGCTTTCAGGGGGTTCATGTCAAATAACAACAGTTTCAACTACTCTCCCATCTCCAAACTTCGGGTCGATTCCCCCAACATATAAAATTGATATTTTTAAAAAACTACCAACGTTTCATTGCCACTAGGGCCATCATCAGGGTACTACTTATAACGCACGACATAATACAATAGTAGAAACTATAACTATAAATTATAATTTAATTCATATATTCACTATAGTAAGCACAGTACAAAAGTGTACGCCTACCTACGGTACAGTAAGCAGCCTAAATCATGCCGGGTAATGCAATATTAATCTCCAATTAATACCCAGTTGTTTGCGAGGTATGCAGAATGTACAGTACAGTCAGGGATATAATACGAGCTGATGTCCCAGCTGTAGGCTAGTAATAGCTGGCATCTCTTTGGACTAACCGGCCCCCAAAATAATAAACGTATTGCATACAGTACAAATAAACATAGTGAAATTACTACATTGTGAAAATTTTTCTAGAATTAATCCACTATCACACATTTTAAACATAAAACATCAAAATTAATACAATGATATAGATTTCTAAATTTAAGTATCACGTTGAATATTGTAAATACTAAACATATAAATGCGCAAAATTATAAAACATATTACAAAAAAAAGAAGAAAACCAAAAAAAAGAAACCGTAAAGGTGATATCAAGGCTAACAAATAAGTAACTTCGATCTTACCCCCCCCCCCCCCCCCCCCCCCCCCCCTTACGTTCAATAATCCCATTCATTTTCTAAGTAGTGGGTCTGATTCCATTCAAGGTCGGTTTGAAATCAGCAATATAGTTAGCTTCCGCGTGGATCCTGCAAACTACGTTGGTAGTTTTTTAAAAATATCAATTTTATATGTTGGGGGAATCGACCCGAAGTTGGAGATGGGAGAGTAGTTGAAACTGTTGATATTTTCCCATCGCAGTCACACAAATTCGTAAGACAGTACAGTAGTTACCCGGTTCTTAAATATATTTTAGATATTCTCTGTTTGTATAATTTTTTTAAGAATTAGATACAGAGTGGAAAGAACTGATACACACCGCAGTAATACATACAATCAATACTAAATACCAGCGCGTCAATATCAATCTATCAATGGAACATATAACAAAACAAGTTGAGGCTGAGTTGAAAGAACAGGTTACAGAGTTAGTGCATTCATCCATGACACTCTATCAGCTATTGGCTCCTCGGTTAATAAAGCATAAAGATGGGCTGAAGATTCAACAAAGAGTTGATGGATCTGTCGACTTCTATCGCAACTGGGATGAATATGTTGAAGGATTTGGCGACCCGAATACCAATTTTTGGTTGGGATTGGAGACGATCCACAAGCTGAGTGAAGGTGGGGTGAAGTTGAGAGTCGATTTGTGGTTCACTGGAGAGGGATATAAAGGTGGAGATGGTGTTAATAGATGGGAGAGGGTGAATTACAACAACGAACACAAATACGCGGAATACAAATACTTCTCTATCGATTCAGCTGCAACTAATTATCGCCTACATGTATCTGGTTACCATGGTACTGCTGGTAACGCATTTAACAATCACAACGGTTTCCCATTCACCACCAAGGACCGCGATAATGACGGGAGGGACTCCGGCAACTGCGCCGTAGATCGTACTGGGTCGTGGTGGTACAACAGCTGCGCAAACAGTAACTTGAACGGAGAATATGGTGCGGGGGATTGGAAAGGACCTCATTGGTGGTATTTTACTAGAGTGAATCCGGCTTCTCGAGTTGAAATGATGATTTCGATTTAGTAAAACTGTAAGTTTTATATAAACTTACTAAATAATTACAATAGAGTTGCGTTGGAAACTATCTTTTACATTTAATTATAAAATTAATTTTTACTCTACTGAGTAAAACCATTGCCGCGGGTAGGAAACGCAATGTGTAAAAAATTTAATATGAAACATTTAATTTTATTTCACTTAAATTCCTAATGACCTCCATCACCATCTCCATGAAATAAAAAATACGATATATTATAATATTAGGGTGAAAAGTTCCTGAATAAATATGTTTTATTTACAATAAGAATTAAGTTTTATTTACTGTTTTAATATAATAAAATAAATATATTTCAAGGGCTAAGGGCCCACATTGTCAATAATCAACTAGAATGTAAACAGAATAAATGAATTATTACAGCTACCTATTTATGAAATGTTTTTAACAGTACAAAAGGTACCTAACTGCCTAACTACTAAATTACTATACGCACAAAATTATTTAATTTTCAGGAACCCCCCGCTTTCCAACACTGCTATACTTAAATGATCTACGTCTGTGGATAATCTCTTGTTAACTGCCCGGGGTCCCAATGATTGAATATACATACTCTCTAATATTAGCCTACCGTGCAAGTCTGACACTCTCCCTATCACTGTTGCCTTATCCCATAATGGAATGTGTCCAGTAGCTACATGATGGCCCGACAACTCGGATGCTTTGGGCCTACGGTGTTCAACATCGCCCTGATGCTGGGTCAGACGGACATCAAGACTGTATAAGGTTTGGCCTACATA
>JAUCBJ010005270.1:0-24928 GCA_032718475.1 Nemertoderma westbladi
CAACACAGGTTAAAGTAAGTAACATCAAACCCAAATGTGTATTGTGCGACGGGCCACATCGCTTGAGTGGGTGTGATGAATTCTTGAAGAAATCCCTGAAGGATAGACGTGATGTCATGTGGGATAAGCGGTTGTGTTATAATTGCCTCAGACGAGGACATCAACGACGGACCTGTTACTCAGACGCGAAGTGTGCTAAGTGCGGCGCGAAACATCATATCTTGCTGCACACCGAATTTGACAGAACCCGCACGAGTCAGGTAAGTGAGCCCGAACTACATGTCCAATTCAGTGATGTGAACGACACTGACCACAGTTCGGAGATGGAAGGATTCTACACGGACGAATTCTCCAACGAAAATGAATCCTGTTATATGATCAACACCGCTGTGTATTGAGCACTTACGTACGAGACTGAAACAGACTGTGAAGATCCCCGACTGACTATTCCGGATTGACAGCCATCTTGGAAAGCGCCAACTTCATCTGTCGGGATCCGAGAATTCCCTGTAGTGCAACTGAGGGTCCATGGGATAGGGAAGAGCTTGATAGTAAACGCCCTCCTTGACTCCGGCAGTACAGGCACCTTTATCGACAAAGAACTAGCCGAAGACATCTTTGCTGGACAACCCAAGTTCCGAACCAAGTTGAACCTTTCCGGAATTATGCAGGTTTGGAAATCCACAGTAGCCACAGATTACTACGTGGGTGCGTTGTCCACTCCCCAGGATGAACTAGGAGAGACATAGTGTAAGGTCGGTCAAAATGGTGGCGATAAAGAACTTTGCTACTAGCCAAGTGGAGCCTTACAACTGGGATGAAGACCATTTTACCCAGCAACATAATATACCTAGATTCAACACAGATTATCCAGGGGTGCAGATCTTACTCGGCCAAAATGCGCACGAAGCTCTTGAGACATTAGAAAAACGGCCTGCTCGACCGCAACCACTGCAGACGTATGCGGGAAGAACGAGAGTAGGTTGGTACTTCACTGGACCTTCCCGTAGGACCTTAATGGAAAGACTCCCTAATGAAAGAATACATCAGGTGAGTGAATGGGAAGAAGAAATCAGTGAGGAAGAAACCCCAACTGAGGAAACTCCATACTCCTCAGACAACGACGACATCAACCACTTATATGATGAGGAAAATACCATCGATCTCCTCACTGAGAACCAAACTTGGTTAAACCAAGTCAACCTATGCCATCTTATCAATCAACATGGCGGACAATTTACCTATAACGATGAATTAAACGAAGTGATAGATCGATACAATAACAAAATCCGCGATGAACACGCCGTACGATTCTTTACTCAAGAAGCCGTAGAGCCTAATTCCTACGACAAAGCCTTGTCTGTCGAGGAAGAGAGAGCCAAGCAGATTCAGGAAACGACTACACGTTATCTGAAGGACGAAGGTCGCTATGAGATTGGTCTTCCGTTTCAACGGCGAGAACCCAGCTTCGTAAATAACCGACCTTTAGCAGAAAAGAGAATCGCACAACTACATCGGCGTCTGACGGCTAACGTTCAAGCCAGGGAAATGTATAAAACCCAACTGAAGAAATTTATGATAGGGATACGCGGAGCGAGTTCCGGAAGAAACACCCATAACGGAGAGAACGTATTATCTAACACATCATTACGTTCCCAAGCCCGGTAAACCCAACGAAGTCCGGGTAGTGTTTGACGGCTCCGCCCTTTACATGGGTCAATCCCTGAATTCAGAACTGTTGCCGGGACCCAACTTACTCCAATCTTTGTTGGGAATATTATTAAGACTGCGGCAATATTCTATCGCATTCGCTTCGGACATAGAAGGCATGTTCTTACAAGTCAAGGCGCTGGATAGGGATCGAGACAGCCTACGATTTCTGTGGTGGCCTGAAGGAGACCTCAACCGAAAACCGGTGGAGTACTGGATGACCATCCAGGCTTTCGGGATCATCTCGAGCCCCTCGAATGCTTGTTCGGTAGTGCGTACCACTGCCGATGACAACCGAGACGCCTTCTCTAAAGCGGTTATCGACAACATCAAACGGGATATATACATGGACGACAATTTAAAGTCCCTCCCATCGGTGGAAGAAGCCATTGATGTTGCCAAGGGAACGGTAGAGTGCTTGCAACGCGGTGGATTTCGGCTAACCAAATTCACTAGTAACTCCCGTGAGTTTCTGGAATCGATCCCGGTAGAAGACCGAGGTGTTAAAGATCTGGACCTCATCAAGGACGATCTTCCGGAAACCAAGACGCTTGGATTAAAATGGGACACGGAGAGAGATATCTTGTTTTTTCAGTTAAAACAGCGAGATAATCCAGTTAGAACTAAACGGATTTGTCTAAGTATCCTGAGCACTTATTTCGATCCATTGGGATTTATTAGCCCAGTTATATTAGTTGCTCGGAGCTTAGTGCAACAAATGTGGCTCGAAAACCACTCGTGGGATGATCCACTTAAGGGAGAACTACTAAAGAAGTGGATGAAATGGGAAGATTCTCTACCATCCATCGAGAACTTTAAGATTTCCCGTTCATATTTTGGTCACGTTCTCCCCACGTATTCCTATCAACTCCATGTGTTTGGAGACGCCAGCGATATGGGAATAGGTATAGTAGCCTACCTGAGGGTTGAAACTCCGGATGGAATTAAAGTTGCCTTGGTCGCCTCTAAGGCCCTAATAAACAACAAACTACGAGTTCCTAGAGCGGAGTTAAAGGCGGCTCTATACGCTACAGCCATCGGCCGGAATGTAACAGAACAGATCGACTATCCACTAGAGAAAACTGTCTATTGGACTGATGCTTTACTCGTTCTGGAGTATATAACAAATGAAGTCTGTCAGTTCAGCGTCTTCGTTACCAACAGAGTAGCCATTATACTCAGTCGCTCTAATGTAGATCAATGGAGACATTGCCCTGGGACGATTAATCCAGCTGACATCGCCTCTAGAGGAGCAACCCCTCAAGAACTGATAGATACTCCAGACTGGTTAGGTGGACCCGACTTCCTAAGTAAAGAAGAGGATGAATGGCCCCCTCATCTCACCACGGCGGAGATTAGACAAGCCAAGGGAGCGGAGAAAGTCAAACCTAAAACCCGGACGAGTAAATCAAAGTTATTTAAACCCGTGATAGATCTGTCTGTACTACACACCTCCGGGGACGACGCTGTGGATCTAAACTCACCCATTACGACTAGATCCGTTATAGAAATCAGGGAAAGAGACTGGAAATCTGGAACACCAGATGTCTCGCAAGGACTCTCCCCTCTCCTACAGAGAGCAATAGATCACTATAGCTCCTGGAATCGGCTTTGCAAGGCCGTTGTGTATCTTAAAAGATGTTTCCATCATCACTATTCCAGGACGAAGATCGCTAGTGATACCGCTCCAATAATATCCGAAAAGGTCCATGTTATTAAAGACCTTCCCACTTATAAAGTGTCTGATAGGTTTCTGACTGAGAAGATCAGTTACCAAGAGCATGAGGATACCAATAAGCAGATACTGAGACTCCTGCAATGCTACGAAGATTCCGATAAGTATTTCCTGTTGTTGAGAAATCCACAGATGCGCTTAAGGGATCGTTTCTCTAGCACAATGATAGATGGGTTAATACGTGTCGGAGGGAGATTAACTAATGCTCCATTGTCCTTTGACACTAAGTTTCCCATACTCATTAGAAATCTTGAAATACAAATCAAGATGATTGTAGATGTTCACAGTAGACTTTACCATGCTGGTAGAGAACGAGTTCTTAGCGAAATTCGAACTCGCTATTATTTCCATAAGCCCCGTAGAGCTCTGAACCAAGTTCTTAGGAACTGTATACCCTGTAGGAAAGCATTTAGTAGGCCTTTAACACAGCGAGAGGCAGAATTACCTAGGGAACGAGTAAGCTTCTATGAACCACTCCTTTACTAATACTGGTGTGGATTTATTTGGCCCTATTGAAGTATATCGTGCTAGGACTATAGTCAAGCGATGGTGTGTCATCTTTGTCTGTATGACTTGTAGAGCGATCCATCTAGATATGGTGAACGATCTATCTACCAACAGCTTCATACTGAGTTTACGCCGACAGATCGCTCGTTTTGGGACTAGCAACACTATGAGATCCGACAAAGGAACGAACTTCATTGGCGCCAATAATGAGATCAAAGCTTACGTGAAAGATTGGAACCAAAGACAGGTGGACGATCAGCTAAGGGTAACAGCATCTAGCTGGACCTTCAACGCCGCCGACGCCCCTTGGTGGGGAGGAAGTTGGGAGAGACTAATACGGAGCGTGAAGACCGCATTTCACTTTATAGTGCCGTGCCGCGCGTATCTCACCGACGAACTTTTGCGGACGTTAATGGAAGAAATCGCCGCCTATCTTAACGAGAGACCGCTTATGCCAGTCTCATCGAGTCCCGACTCCCTAGAAGCGCTGACACCCGCGCATTTCCTACTAAAGAAACCTGTAGCCATGCTCCCGCAATCGGAAATCACGGACAGAGACGAATACTGCCGACAAACTTGGCAACTTATGCAGTTATTATCCCGTCGTTTCGCTGACCATTTCGAAATACATTATCTTCCTGCGCTACAACTTCGAACAAAGCGGTTTGCGCAGCAAGAAAACGTCAGCGCCGGAGACATGGTCCTTATCGTGGAATCAGATCTTCCACGTAAGAGGTGACAGACAGGTCGTATCATCGAGACTCATATATCCGATGATGGTTTAGTGCGATCGGTAGAACTCATCGTCATGCGACGTAACTTTAAGAAACCTGGAATTGTATTCGAAACACAACAACTTAATCGCCCAGTTGGTCATTTATGTTTACTGGAAAGAGACCAAGAGTTATCCGGAAACTATGGAAGGCAAGATACTCTTCCCACGACCACCTCCCTAATCCAACAAACATCTAGGGACTCCCCAACGTAACAGCGTCTGGAGTGGGTGTGTGACTACATTATTTTATAGTTTTTTTTATTATTTTATATTTATGTATGTATTATTATGTAATTTTATTACAATCGTTTTCTTTAATTTTATTTAGTAGAATAATATTTTAACAATTATTCAGTAGATTAGTGCAATATATATTCGTGTTTATTACTTAATTACTTAGCATAATATATTTCGTTTAACGGCGATAAATAATTCATTTTCTCTTTCCTTACTGTCCGTATCATACTATAAATACATGACTACAGTAAGATGAAATGTCCGTACTTATTAAAAGTACAATACCGCCCCTACTATACTTAAGTATTATTGGTAAGTAGAGTATTGGGAATGCAAAGTTCAGATCCTCGTGTCTCGGCTAAACCAAGCTCTGGGTAGACCTTGGAAACGACTTGCCTCTTCTAACTGACATTGCTTCTTGCAATATTGCTCTCATACCGTATATTAAATAATACATATAGTAGAATGATGTCCATTTAACAGTAGCGTTGAAGTTCAAAATATTAACAAACATTATTAATATTAATAATGTTATCAAACAAATCTGTTAATGAATCTTCAAATAAATCTGTTAAACCCTTTGACCATCTGAAATCCTAGTCGATTAATATATCGCGGCACCCACCGATATACTTGAAAGACAAAATTCTAGAATCAGTGGTTAATGTCCCCAGACATGTTCTGGAATAAATCGGTGCCCATCTTAAATATTAAATATTTAATAAATATTTATAAAATCTGTTAAAACAAATGTTATAATAGAGTAAATGCTGACAAATTAACTCTAGAAAATCTATAAATCAAAATCTGTTAAAATTTTCGATCCTCTAAAATTATAGTCGATTAAGATATCGTAGCACTTACCGATACTCTTAAAAAGACAAAATTTTTAGAATTAAAGATCCTAGTCCCCAGACATGTTCTGGAATAAAATTGTGTCTATTTTAATATCAAATAATAAAATTTATGGGAATAAATTTAAATTCATATCCTCTCATGAATTTGATAAATTGTCATTTTATATAATTTATAACATTCCCAAAATTCCATTAATTAATAGATCATGGGAGCGGAGATTCACCCTATTAAGTGTATTAGTGTGCGAGAATCTCCAGTGTACAGTCAATAGCCGACAAAATTCATAAAATCATGTATAAGGGGAATATTGACAATTAAAAAAATTACTATTAAATAGCATCCCAGATCTGTATGCATGAGAATGACCCTAATTCTACCGCTAGCTTTCCATAATGTCACCATAGCAACAACCATGCTAGAATTAGAAGCGAGTTAAAATAACAATAGAAAGCTTGCCCCATTGAATAGCATGCGGAATAAATAGCACCCTGCTAGTATCCAGGGATACATAATAATAACGTGGCATTCTGGAAGGCACTTGACTAACGGACAAAGGCCCGAATGTGTACAATTTGTGACAGGAGTGTGGAATTTGTGTATTTATAGGTGAATGTTACTACTAAAGTGTGTTTACAGTAGCGAGTCGCAGTTGTGAAAGTTACCCTGCCTCTGTAGCAAGAACCTCCAGTAAATCTAAGCCCTTGGGATGGACAGTGGAGTGACTCGCGCTGGTTATTGTTGTCGTTGTGTAGCTACTACGTTGGCGAGAGGCACAGCGACGACAGTACATCAGCGCTGAGGATCTTGCGCTGTCCGGGGGCACTGAGGGGGAGGCAGCGACGACCGCTAGCCTAATTATTATTAATTATAATATCGATAAACTCATATAGCAGCCATGACTGAGTTGATAGAAGATGATCTTGGTATCAGGGAGCGATATACCCTACCATTGCAAGCGTTTGTTGATAGTTTAATAAGTGGCGACGCTAGTCAACCCACTACGGAGGACGATGGCCGTTATATCGAACCGCCAATGTCAAAGGAACAGCTCACGCGTGAATTGGACTATAGAAAATTCACCGCTCGGTATACGCATCGTAATGGTACGTATATGGACTTCTGAACTACTGGTCATCCTATCGATTTACACGATACGGACGATGTAGACACCGAAAGGGAAATGATTCTATTTAAATATCATACCCAGCGGAGTCGGAATGATAAACTGAGAATCAAACATGAAAATTCTATTCGAAACCGATTCGAAAGAGAAGACGTTGAAGAGCCGGATAAACGCAGTGACTTCAACGAATATTTGGAATTCTTGAGAGAAACATATCTCAATGTAGCCAGTCAACAAAATCTAGAAACTCGATATCCTCAAGGTATACATCATAACCCTATGATAGAACTCAAACGACTCTATTTCACTATGATGTATCTTACCGCCGATCGACCGCTACCTGTTGTACCGGATAGCTTCGAACAGATCGAGGAATATTGTAAAACTGGAGAAAGATCACCCACGTTTCCCTACAAGATGTGCGTCTTTGGTATTATTGCGATGAATGCCCTAGACCCAACCAACAAACGGAAAGACATAAACATCCGCGGAGATGTTGCGCTAAACACAGTTTTACTCGCTATACTTATGGGAGTTTCAACCGAAACTTGTTCGATGTATCACCCACGCTCGCTTGACTCAAACGATCCTTAAATAAACCTATGATCAGAGTTCCGGAATACTCGGTCAGACCTTCTCATTCCCTGGTGAGACCTCAGACTCTTGATCCTAATAGTACGACGGATCCTCCTGAACTGTACTCATTGTTCAAAGATCTAGTGTTACCCGAACAATTAGTCGGTGGCACTCCGGTTGTGGGCTCCCTAGATATTCGCCCATCCTACCTAGCCGGATTGGGACGCGGACATCTAATATCGTCGTTCAACCCGTATAATCGTCCCGGTTTAACCCAGATACAACCCGTCACCGAGGTGGAGGAGAGCGTTGTACGAAACGCGTTAGACACTATTCGACAAAAGATCGGAAAAGGAACCTACGATTGTTTAGATAAACGTAAATTGCAGCAGCAAGTCCAAGCGGTAAAGGAATTGGCCTTACCCCAGTTCGATCGGGAAATCCAGAATCTCGAAGAAGATATCGAACTTGGACGAACCTACTCTCTACAGAAGTTTTTGGACGAACGCTTCTAACGATAAGTGGAGGAAAATCAGCTCGAGGAGAAGCACATCGAAATGGACGAGAGAGAAAAAGCAGCTTTAGCCCAGCCAGAAGCTCAAATCCTTATGACTGATCTCTATTCCAAAACCATTATTCATCCTTCGATGGTTCCCCATTTCGGAGACAAACTCTTCGCCATGGTACAACCCCAACCGGTTGATATCAACTTAAGATCTAGAGATCTTATCGCTGACGCTCCTATATTACAACGTCCACCAATCGAGGCCGCTCGTGTCGACGGTATACTTGTTAAACCTCCGGACAATCGAGCGGATCTTGTCCGTCGTATGGTACACGAGGTCAACCTATGCGCTAGACCTTTACCGAACTCATTTTATGGGATCAAAGACCACCCCTATTATGTCAATTTAACTCAATATTATATGGTGAAACCGGAAGTTTAAGGTTTCTACCACTGATAAATCCCCTAGATCTTGTTGAACTCGAACAACTACAGAAACATCTAGATCAATTGGTCAAAGTAAACTCATTCAGAAAACCTTATAATGTTTCAAGAATAGAAAAGGATATAATGCCTCCGTATAATCTCGATGGATTTATTAAAACTCGATTAGTCCATTGGAATCTCGACGTATTCTTCGAGGAAGAGAGAATACAGCGATATGGAGATGCTGTAAAGGCTTTTGCGGATTTAGCTGGTTATTTTTCCCGCAAAGTACTCTGTAGGTGTTTTAGCGGACATAAAAAGCCGTTTCCTTACTGTACAGGTGTTTTAGTGGACATAAAAATCCATTTCTTCTGTATGTGTACTTTGGCGGACATAACTAGCAATTTTATGCCGCAATGCACCAAAATACTCTTCTGTATGTTTACTTTGGCGGACATAACTAGCAATTTTATGCCGCAATGCACCAAAATACTCTTAATACAGTGTAGTTCAGATGACGACATCTATCAGCTGATATGTCGACGTGTAGCTTTTGGCTTTCTTTGTTCAGGCTCACTCACTCGACCAATCAGAGCGATTTTCATTTTACTTGCACAGAGGCCTCCGGGAAATCACGCAATGCATTATGGTCTTTGTTTACCTTTTTTCCTGAGACCAGAACATCGGTTGTGTAATTATTCTGTGTTTCAGACTTTAGCCAAACATTAGAACGGCTTTGATTATAGAAACGTATAACTGTTATCATACTTGTCATATTATCATACTATACATACCTTTCACCGCATTATTTTACTGCTATTTACTGTCGGTGATTAATTGTTATCAGTTGATGGAATGTTGTTGTATTTGGAGAATATCGATAAATAATCATAAAACCCCAATCTTCTTGATATACTGAAGGTTAGAGAGACCGGTTACATATAGCAATTGCGACTTACATTATAGTGGTTTTGGAGTGAATTGAATGCTATTTCATAGGCCCTACATGTGTCGGTTGCTGTTCTCCTTATATATGATTAAAATTGGTGAAGGTCGGCAGATCATTGTGCAGCAGTGTGAGGTAGTGTGCATGAGTGTGACAGATAACAAAGCATTTCCTAAAGAATGCGCCTTATACGTAAATCATTAGCCATCCCGTTGTGTTTAGTGTAAGTCATAACTCTGTTTACATATTTAGAGCGCCACGTCCTAAAGGAACTGTTAATATTTCCCGAAAGTGAATAATATTTGTCAGATAGATTATATATTAACGATCAATCGAATAATACAGTAGGCCTACACCGCAATAAGGTCAGAGCATCCGAATCCAGTCTCCCTTAACCGTGGGTGAATGATCGCGCATAGGCTGGCTTCGGCTAATGTAGTTTTATGTGTATCAAATACTTGTCATAGGCTAAAGTCGATTTATAACCTAGAAGACACCTAAAGTTGGCAGGTTAAACTGCTAAAGGTCTAAAAGCGCGAACAGATGCAGAGACTTATACTACACATTATCTGAAGTATAGCGATCTACCTGATCTAGAAACAGAGTGGAGGGGTTTACTGTAAAAGATCACCCATGTTGTTGAACAGGCATTCCTTTAAGAAACAGAGTGGAAGGGTTTACTGTGGAAGATCACCCATGGTGGTGAACAGGCATTCCTTTAGGAAACAGAGTGGAGGGGTTTACTGTGAAAGATCACCCATGGTGGTGAACAGGCATTCCTTTAGGAAACAGAGTGGAGTGGTTTACTGTGAAAGATCACCCATGGTGGTGAACAGGTAATCCTTTAGGAAACAGAGTGGAATGGTTTACTGTGAAAGATCACCCATGGTGGTGAACAGGCATTCCTTTAGTAAACAGAGCGGAAGGGTTTACTGTGGAAGATCACCCATGGTGGTGAACAGGCACTCCTTTAGGAAACAGAGTGGAAGGGTTTACTGTGGAAGATCACACATGGTGGTAAACAGGCATTCCTTTAGGAAACAGAGTGGAAGGGTTTACTGTGAAAGATCACCCATGGTGGTGAACAGACATTCCTTTAGGAAACAGAGTGGAAGGGTTTACTGTGGAAGATCACCCATGGTGGTGAACAGGCATTCCTTTAGGAAACAGAGTGGAAGGATTTACTGTGGAAGATCACCCATGTTGTTGAACAGGCATTCCTTTAGGAAACAGAGTGGAAGGGTTTACTGTGGAAGATCACCCGTGGTGGTGAACAGGCATTCCTTTAGGAAACAGAGTGGAGGGGTTTACTGTGAAAGATCACCCATGGTGGTGAACAGGCATTCCTTTAGGAAACAGAGTGGAAGGATTTACTGTGGAAGATCACCCATGTTGTTGAACAGGCATTCCTTTAGGAAACAGAGTGGAGGGGTTTACTGTGAAAGATCACCCATGGTGGTGACCAGGCATTCCTTTAGGAAACAGAGTGGAAGGATTTACTGTGGAAGATCACCCACGGTGGTGAACAGGTATTCCAATAGGAAACAGAAAAGTTCACTCTTTAGTATGCGTACTACCTTTTTAGAAAAAATGTATCATGAAAAAAAGTGAAAAAGAAATACTATGAAATAAAGTGAAAGTGACATAGTTTAGTTGCAAGGTGATGCTGAGTCTTAAACTCACCTCTTAAAATACCGTGCTCTATGTCATCTAAAGTGAAGACCATGCCGCCGATATTGTAAGCGTTACATCTCCAGAACTGTTTAATATCGAGTACAGACTTGGGAAGACTTTGTTGGCGAACCAGACTATGTAAAGTTAAACTATTATAGATATCTATAAAAAAATTTTAGTAAAATAATGTTAAGGAAAATATTAGCGAGATATAACAATAATTGGAATGAATACATATCATATGACGTCACAGGAATAAATACCCCCCGTCACAAAGCGTTACTGAAGCTCGAGAAAAAGTTTGCAACTTATCACGAATGGCAGAATTTATACTATGGATAATGTGTCAAACCATTCTGATCACGTGCCAATATCAGCTAAGTTAAAAATAAACACCACATTAAAATCATCACCTAACATCAAAGGACCCAGGGACTCAATGCACCGCAGCATACGCCGGTTCAACTGGGACAAATGCAGTGAAGAACAAGTGGAAAATTACAAGATTTCGAACCTTACTGATCTCAACAGCCTTGATGGGATTATTGAAGGCAACTCAAAAAGCTGGACCAAAGAGGACTTTGAGTGGTATGGAGACTCACTGCAGAACATATTCTACGAAGCTGCCTGTGTATATATCCCTCAGGTTAGCATCAGGAAACGAACGCGTAACTATAGGATAAGGAATAATCGACTCAACGAGAAATCCAAAATTACCAAAACTCTGTATGGCATTTGGTGTGAGCGTGGAAAAGGTCAGTCGGATCCATTCCACCAGATGTTCAAGGACTCCAAACGTGCAGTGAGACGCCTCAGAAACTGGTTAACAAAGCAGAAATTATCCCAATACATTCACAAGGTAGTTGATAATCAAACAGCCAGGCGACGAAACCTTTGGAGCCATCTTAATGGAAAACAAACCTCAGACACACCAGAATCTATGCGAACTCCTCTCACAACTCATTTACGTGAACAATTTCAAAGAGACTCAAAACAATCTGGTGAATGGGAAACGTTAATGGACGACATCGATATAAAATGCAAGGAAACGGAACGCCCTGTAATTTCGGAGAAAACAATAGAAAAGCTAGTCCTACTATTAGGCAAGGGCAAAGCACCAGACAACCGAACACTCACCATTGAACACTTGCTCTATACAGACAAAGAAGCAGTTAGTAAACACCTATCCAGATTGTTCAACGAATCAATCCGCCTCGGTGTCCTACCATCCTTTTTTGGAGAAACAGTTATCAAGTGTCTCTACAAAGGTAAAGGCAAAGACACTTTAAATCCTTCATCCTACCGCCCTATTGCATCTATCAGTCTATTCGCAAAAATCCTTGAAGGTGTAATACTGAAGGATTACTTAGCTGACTTACAGCCTGACGGAATGCAATTTGCCTACCAAAAGCTCATAGGGTCTGATGTCATAATTAGTGCCATACTGGAATATATTGAATTCTATCGCAGCAGGGGGTCCGGGGTCTATGTCTGCCAAATGAACATTGCATCAGCATTTGACTCAGTCAACCATTACCTCTTGTTCAAGAAACTATCAGGTCATATGAATCCCCATATATGTCGACTTCTGGCTGTATACTATAATTTGAGCACAGTATTCATAAACATCAATCAGTACATCAGTAGACATCAGTAGATGTTAATGGATTCGCAATGCACAATGGCTTGAAACAAGGATCAATCATATCACCAATTTTATTTAACTTCTACACGAATGGTGTTCTCTCACAACTACACGATGGTGGTCCAGACAGTAGAGGTTGCCGAATTTTTAATTTGATTACAAGCGCGCTATCTTATGCTGATGACATACTGCTGCTGGGAACCTCCGACAACGAAATCAAACAGATGACCACTTTCATACAAACCAAACTGACTAATCTAAACCTTATCTTGGAAACGACCAAAGTGAATTGGATATTCAAAGAACCATACCATAATAAAAAGAATCAGAGCCCACCACTCATGATTTCCATTAATGACCATCTTCATGCAGCATCACCGTTCCTAACATTTCTTGGGGTCACAATCTATGGAAGTCCGGGACATAACAAAACAGGGGCCTCAGACACGATACAATCGATCGCCGTTCTCGCAGACTCTTTCCACAGAAACGGGTGGACGACCAAACACTATCCTGTACAGACGGTGGCAATGTTATGGCGGACTGTTGCCCTATCGTCCTTGTTATACCGACTCAAGTTTCGCATTGGGGAGCTATCCAAAAAGGACACTGAAACTGTGGAATTGTATTACAGGAAACAATTACGGGGGATCCTGCACTTAGGATGCTATGTATCCAATGAGACCCTGTATCATCTGTTTGGAACTGGAACACTGTCGCTAGAGGGTTACAAATCATGTTTGGGTACGTTGCTTCGTGCGCTAAAATGCCCCAACATGAATGTCCAAGAATCCCTCCGGATTACATTGCAATCTAACCATCGTTCTGAGTATCAAGGACTGGGGAGCATGCACAGAAAATCGGTCATAAGTCACGGACTACCCTCCATTACATCACTCTGCAATTACGAGTACCATACTAAAAATTTATTCCAACGTTTATCCCCACCAACCGCATCACCACAACACGCTGAAGAAGCTCGATTTATACAACAGATTTATAAATCATCAGGGATCACTTTCAGTGCTAAGAACAAACATATTACTGACTTTTTCAACATTTAGCAATTTCAATTTTCGTGTTTTTATTAGTCTGAACTAACAGTTTTTACTAAGCATTTTACTATACATATTTAATATTATGTGTATTTTGATGTGTCATTGTTACTATATGTGAATTAAACTAAATCGATCAATCAACCTAACGCAAGCGAACGCGCCACCTTATGGCATCCGGTGGGTATGACTATAGAAAACGCGACCAAAGAGTGGAACGAAACTCTTAACGTTATCGAAATGTATGGAGTTGTGACTTACGATAACAAAGGTAGCGTTGCGTTCCGGTTGGAGAACTGGGAACTACGCGAATGATACACATACGTGGACTAGCTGGTTCTACCCATGTGTTTACTCGAGCGTGTTCCGAGGTGATCGATTATTCTTTTGAGACTCTCACCGAGATACAAAAGAAACTCTGACATGGACAATTCGAACTTGCGCAGCGTTATGTTACCGATACTGAGCGCAAACCGGCCATGGGTTTAGATGGATCGATGCTACCCCAGCCAGTGCTCGAGATGCTGTTTAACGAGAGAATCCTTAAAATCGGCTCAGACGTTTATGGAGATCTCCAAAATGACTTCAGAAACATGGAGAATATCCCATATCCTTTCGTAGACACCCAGCTGATTGCTCCCTGGGCAGAAGGCCGAGGTTTCTTCCGAACTATGTATGCTAATACATCCAGCGGAATCAATAAAGTACAACGAACCTCTATCGGACATCTTGCCTTCCAAGAATACGGAAGGAATTTCAAGGTCGGAAACCCTGTCAGCTACCAACAAGTATATGGAGATCATTATTCTCGATTATACTTCGACGGACCATTAACCGCACCTGGCGTCGTTTATAGCTTTATGAGTGTTCCACTCCGTCCCTCATTAGCTATATACACTATCTTCGAGAACGCCGCACTTGCCGTTTGGCTAGCCGATGTGTGCAGTCGCACTATACGCGCCCATCCCTTGTTACTTGGAACCAAACTCGCCAAGCTAGATGAACAAAATAAATTCATCCGATTCGAATGCTTTAGGCGCTTTCTGACTCCGTTCCATAACGTTGATAGTCAGTTCAAGGACCGAGCTCTGTCCAAGCTCAGCTTAAGAGACTCAGCTGCTGAGAAGTTGGACAGCGCTGGATTCGCCATTTTTAAGGACGTTTGTATACAGAACTCACATTCATCTGTCATACAAAGACCCCGAATCCCCACAGGTTATTCTATCGTGGAAGTTCAAACAGTGGGTCCGCTTGAGGAGACAGCTACACCTACCTCAGCTATGCAATTGGAAGACAAACCAATTTGCTTAGAGTCCGAGGAGATTCAACCCACAGCGCCCAGGAGCAGTGACAATGATTATGTTCTGGAATGGTATCAAGGTCCACAATGTCTCACCGTATACGACTATCGGCATGCCAATTATGTTTCTAGGAAACGTTGCCGATTATGCACATCACGAGATCACTTCCACCCGGTGGACTCCAGCGTACCCTGCTCCTACTTTAAAGATCAACCTTCTATGGAGATTTATTGTGCATATTGTAGACTCAATAACCTACACATCTTCGCAGTCTGTCCTCAATTTAGGACTCAATGTCATCATTGCCAGTTTAAAGGACACGCAAGTTTCGATTGCCCTTTCAACCGAGATCTAGAAAGCGTAGACCAAATGGTTGCCCTGCGTTATATCCGAGCCTGGGAAGCTAACGCAGATCTCCATTGCGAATCATGTCATCGATACTATCCTGGACGTGCCTATGAAGGAGTCTATGCGTTTCACCCATATCTCTTTGCTTCCGTTGAGCAAAAATCTCGCACCCCTAGCTACGAGCTAATGAAGCGTGTTGGCGAGAATATTTCGACTAAATTTGTTCGCAAGTATCTTAGGAATATTAATCCTAATGACCTTAATTCCTATAACTTGATCAACTTCATCCGTCAAGATCCGGAATATGGTGACTTGTTCATAAACTCTCATCCAGAGCTACAAGAAGTTCATAGACGACCCTATGAATATAGAGCCCGAGAACGCGAGTTGGAAAGAACCATCAAACCGAGGAAATTTCTCACTACTCACGGCCAACCTACCGCTCTCGTGCAAACGACTCGTCAGGGACTAGTGAGAGCTGCTGACCTGAAACGCGCTCTAAAGGTTGTCCGACCTCGTTCCACCCACGGAGGTTGATATCGATCAACCGGGTACCTCGACTGGCGGATACACCAACCGTAATCCGAAACCTTCCGATGCAATTGTATTGCACCCCTCACCCAGGAGTTATAGCCATCCTAGTAAAGTGGCTCGCCCCAAAGAGAAAAGGACTCTTACTAGCCTTAAAAAACTTTGTAAACGCCGTTCACGAAAGAAGGACTAATAGTTTAGAGTATTTTTGTATTTTCGAAACTGTGATTTTTTATATTTTATAGACTTAAATCCCATTTTCTGGGAGCGGTGTAAAAGCTTTTGCAGACATAACAAGTCATTTTTACGCAATGCGCAGAATATTCTAAAATAGCCCTAAATTTATCCAACTACGCGACGGGAAGGAATTAGAACCAAGTTGACGAAATCTGTCAGCTGATTCTTTGTGGACGTGGAGGTTCTTTGTTCTGCCTTATTCAGCCAATCAGAGCAATTTTCACTTTATGTCTAACAGAAAGCTATGGAAACTCGCACAATGCATTACAGTCTTTGTTTACTATTTTCTGAGCATCAGAGCCAGCTCGGAATTTTCTGTGCTTCTGTGTAGAAGTTTCAGACTTTGGCCTAGGAACATCAGATGGCCTTGATTATAAGAACGTAAATCTATTAACTCATTTCATCTTATTTGACGCACCACTGAACATTTCATAACTGCATAAGTAACACATACTGACTGTTCACTGCATTATTTTACTTCTGTTATAGTATTAATTGTTGTTATATTAATGGATATTGCTGTTATATTTGGAGAATACCGATAAATAATCATAAACCCCTCAATCTTCTTGATTACTGAGGTAAGAGGAACAGAGTTTACCGGTAGCAACTGCGACTTAAATTATAGTGGTTTTGTGTGAATTAAATGCTATTTCATAATCCCTACGTGTGTCAGTTGTGATCCTCCTTATATATGATCAAATTCAGTGACGGTCGGCAGATTAGTGCGAAGTATTGTGAAGTCGTGTGAAGTAATGTGAAGGTTAATAAAGCATCTCCTAAAAAATGCGCTATTTACGAAACTCTGTGGCCAAATAGGTTGTGATTAGTATAAGTCATAACTCTGTTTTTATACTTAAAGCGCCACGTCCTAAAGGAACTGTTAATATTTCCCCGAAAGTAAATATATTTGTCAGAGATTATATAGTAGCGATCAATCGAATAATACAGTAGGTCTACACTGCAATAACTCTCAAGGAATCCGAATCCAGTCTCCCACACCATGGCGTGGGTCATACGCCGCGCACGGACTGGCTTCGGCTGATGTAACTTCAGTACACTAGGTAATTGATAAAGGCTAAAGTCGATTTATAAACAAGAGGACAACTAAAATTGGCAGGTTAAACTGCTAAAGGTCTAAAAGCGCGAACAAGTGGAAATGAGATCCTTCCAGGCTTCCCGCTTATCCATAGTTGTCGCAATTTCGTTTCTCCTAAGTTTAGTATCCCTTTCAAGTTGATCTATATATGTTATGGCAGGTCGTCCACGACTAAGCTTTCCATGAGTTGGTTGCCAGAGAAGTAGATCTGGTATGACCTCGTCTTTACTTCGCCAGCAGTGCCCACTGAATCTTAATCTGCGTTCATGGAGGGTGGTTGATACAGGTGGTATTGTACCATAAAGCTCGGCGTTTGTCATGTGTTGTCTCCAGCTGATGTTTAGGGCTGCCTTAGTAGTCTTGTGTAGCAACCATCAATTCGTTGTTCAAGTGATTTAGTCAGTGTCCAGGTCTAACCCCCGTAGAAAAATACACTTTCCACTGTGGCTCGAAAGAACTTAGTCTTCAGGTGCCTGGAGAGATCTGATTTCCAGATGGTATCCATTTTTGATAGAGCTACCCAAGCCTTTGCTTTCCTAACTTCTATGTCCTTTTTGCTACTCTCTATCCATGATCCAAGGTATTGGAAGTCATCGACCTTCCTTAGTTGATTATTATCAATGGTTGTCAAGTTTCCATCATCATTAAAGGTCATGAATTCGGTCTTGGTAGCATTTATATACAATCCAACCTCCTTAGCAGCCCTCTCCACTTTATTTAGTAGAAGCTGTGCATCTGCTAGCATATTAGAGAGCAGGGCGATGTCATCCGCAAAGTCGGTGTCTGTGACTGTAGTTGCCGGATATCTACTACTTCTGCGTTCTTGAAGTGTGAATCCCAGATCTTCACCCTTTGTGGCCGTCCTCATTGCGTAATCCAGCACAATTACAAATAGTAATGGTGCTAATGTGTCACCTTGCAGTACGCCAGCCAGGATTGAGAAAAACTCAGTTTCACCATCTGGTGAGAGTACCTGCGCTTCTGTGTCACAATATAACAATCCAATGCCAGCAACAATTACTTCTGGTATTCCATAAGCTCTTAGGATTTCAAGCATTTTACCTCTATGGATGGAGTCGAATGCCTTCTTGAAGTCCACAAAAGTCATGACTGCGGGGAGATTCTTTGACTTAATTCCTTCAATCAGTCTCCGTAGTGCAAGTATCTGAGCTATTGTTGATCTACTTGGTCGAAATCCGTTTTGGCTCTTACGCAGTAGTTTCTCTATGTGAGGCCTAATCCTATATAAAATCATTTTATTGTATATTTTGGCAGCTACCACAAGCAGACAGATCCCACGATAGTTTGTTGGTATGCCGAGGTCTCCTTTCTTGGGGAGAGGCTTTAGTTGACCTTTAGTCCAAATTGGTGGTGGCTTTTCCCCTTTTAACATTGCAAACATTCAATAATGGTCTATTTAGCACTCCGGTTTTCCATACCTCCGCTGGGATTTCATCTAATCCACTCGCTTTATTATTGGACATGCTTTTAATGCTTCTTTGGAGTTCGGCAGGTGTGAAGTCCCCTGTTTCTATAGGTATTGTCTTGTCATATATTTTCCTTGTAGGGCTGACCTTGATGTTTGGTGGCTGCCCAAGCAAGTTGCTGAAATGATTTTTCCACTTCCCAACACGTTCTTCAGGACTATCGGCTTTGAGGCGCCCCTTTGCACAACTTTTCCGACCAGATACCTCATTTACAGTTTGCCAGGTAAGTCTTGATTGGTGCTGTATGTGAGCAGTTGTAATTGCTTCAGTTTTATCCTGTATGTACTTTTCCTGGCTGATGTTGTAGGCCAATTTAAGATCGTCCTTAGCTTTCTCAACCTTGTTAATGTTTTCGGTTGTTGGTTGTTCGGTTTTAACTTTGTAGGCTATCTTAAGATCCTCACTCTTACAAGTAGCCTCAGAGTTTTGCCATGGCACATACTGTTTTATTGTATACTTAGTGAATATATCGTCCCTAATTTAAACATAAGGCCCTAACTCACAAAATCATGTTTTGAGAAAATCGACGATTCGAAGTAATTCGCATACGTGCTTTCAGAAAATCGCACTTTCAAAGCCATAGCATTAGCCATTCTCGAGATATTAAGCTTTGCATAACGCCCTAACTCCGCAATTTACACTGTTCGAATGGCAGCCAATATTTTTTCATAACGCCCTAACTCCCATCTACCATAGACATTACATAGTATCCACTCCTAACAACCAATCCAATAGTATTATTCATAGGAAAGCCTTTCAAAAACAACGAGGGGTATTTAAAGTAGTGTTACGTGCATGGTGTGCTGTATGCAGAATCGCCATACTGCAGATACTACTATACTGCATTTAGGCATTTTCATTTCACATCCGCGATGTCGTCAAGAAAGACTTACCCAAAGAGGCTGAGGAAATGTAGAGTGGACTCCTACTGCTACAACGCCAAACAACACGAAAAGAAGAAAAGTAAAGCTGGGTGCTGTAAAGATTCTGTAGCGCTTCTGTCAGATCATACATACTGTAGCACTGCATATAGACCCCCAAACGGTAATTTCGTCAATGCAGCCACAGAAAGACTTTCTGTGGCTGCACAGGATGAAGAGATCACAACAGATCTGGATCCTATGTTATGTGTCCTAGATATCTCCAGCGACAGTGATAATGTTCTTGGCCCACATGATGTCAACTTATGGAGTGGGCTTCAGGATATAATCTTGGGAGAAGCCCAGGAAATACAGTTTGAAGTACAGCAGGATACTGAAGTTGATGCGGGGATATCAGATGCATTCCACGACGTGGATTTGCAATTCTGTCGATTTCGGGACGATGATTTATTGGGAGGTTTTCAAGATATAGATCAATGGGGTGGATTACAATATTTAGACCTTGGGGTTGTGCGTGCTGTAGGTGAGATTGGCGAAGATGGAGAACATGATTTACGAGCATCACTAGATCGAGGTACAGATGGTAGCATATTTAATACAGGTTTCTGCTATCAACCACAGGATTGTGAGTTAGGAATTGCACCCCAAGATCCGAGTAGTGATCCAAACTATTATCCAAGTAGCGAGAGTGAGGATTCTGCAGATGTTGAGCAGCCTACAGAGACTTATATTGAAGCCCCCAATCCAATGAAGAAAGGCAGGAAAATCAAACCATATAGCAGCAAAGAGAGGCACAACCTACGAGAGAAGGGTCTGTCATATACCACGAAATCCGGGAAGGTCAAACCAGCTTGCAGTATGAGGCAAGTGCAATGTAAGTGTCCCCATGGATGCTCTGGGAAATGGACAGATGGAGATCGACAGCATAATTTCGACTTGTACTGGAAGGAAACAGATGAGAGGCAAGGTCGCCATAACTTTCTCAATTCCATGATTCGTGTAGGTGGAACACAGCAGAAGTCATCGAGTGTAATAACGAAACATACTGTAGATCAAGTTCTAAGAGGTATTTCTTGCTCAAAGATGGCCAAAAAGAGCAGGTGTGCAGAGCATTCTTCCTGGGAACATTGAGTGTTGGTGAAAAGGAGGTTAGGTGGATGTTGGGCCACAGAACTGAGGCTAAGCTTCCGTCTAAAGACAAACGTGGTGTAAACACTCGGGGAAAAGCTGGTATAAGAGCATCTGTTCACAAATTCATAAATAAGCTGCCAATAATGGAGCCGCACTACGTTCGAAATAATTCCCGCCGCAAGTACCTGCCTCAGCGTTTCAAGAACCTGACCAATCTTTATCGCATTTATAAGAAAGACACGTTGCTTAACGACAAGGTCTCAAAATCGACATTTCGATCGATTTTTCTAAGTGACTATAACGTTTTTTCACCAACCCAAGAAGGATAAATGCGTTATTTGTCATCGAAAAGATACTGGTGGTGATTACAGTGAGGAAGAATACAAAGCTCACGTTGAAGAGAAGAATGCTGTGAATAACTATTTCTTGAAATGTCAAAGTGAGTCCAAGGAGGCCGAATATAATTACATTGTTGCTAGTTTCGACCTACAAAAGGTATTGAATACACCCCATGGTGACTCTATGTTAACTGGTTATAGTAGGAAACTGGCACAGTATAATCAGTCTGTCTACGAAAGCAATTCGAATCGTGGTATATGTTACCTTTGGGGGGAGTGGCAGGCAGGACGTGGAGCCAATGAAACAGCTAGTTGTGTTTATCAGTACTTACGAAGCATCGATCTGCCAACGAATCTGAATGTAAAGTTGTTTTGTGGCAGTTGTGGGGGGCAAAATAAAAATCGGGGAGTCATAGCCATGATTTATCACCAACTAATCCGTTCCGATCACATTGAAACAATCGAGCTCAATTATCTCGTTCCTGGCCACACGTATATGCCAGTCGATTCGATCCACACAGCACCATTGAGAGATCTGTTTCCAACATGATGGTTTGGGCACCATCCATGTGGGCAGGGATTATCTTAGGTTCTAGACAAGATGAAGCTACTGTTCCTTACGAGGTTCAGGTGTTGGAAACTAAGAACGTTCTGAAGTGGATGGAAGCTGCAGATGACATTCTTCCTTTAATGATGGTGGATGAGGCAAATGAAAGAGTCAGGTGGTCGAAAATGCGAAGGGTGTTATTTCTTCGGGGCAGCGATACGATGGACATACAGTATACGTCGAATTCCCAGCCGGTGAAAGTCAAGTTCATACGTGGTTTTGGTCGTCGGTCTAATTTGCTAGATCTACCAAAGCGAGCCTTTGAGTTTAAGCCTTGCATATCCAGAGCCAAATATAATGACTTAATGAAGTTAGTGAAGAATGGCGTTATTCCTAAAATCTTTCATCGGGAATACTTGGCTCTCAGACCAGGTGATGGGGTTCGCGACTCTCTAGATGAAACCGACGAGGAGGAGGTCATAGATGAGGAATGAAACGGTGACTTTATCTCTCATAGACTGGAGTACAGTAGATTGTTATAGAGGAGATCCGAGTTTGGACTAATGAATATCAACGGTTTCTTTCTTGTTCTTTCCTCTGTACTCTACTCTACTTTATACTTTGTTGTTTTTTATTCATATCGATGTTAAATCAATACTTGAGTGACGTTGCATTGAAATCGAAAATTTTCAATAATGGCAAGACATAAAGGCTGCTGCAAGACATTTTCTGCAGTGTGATTGACAGTTCCAAACACACACAGACACACGACATGAGAAACGTTTTTCAATATACCAAAAACGCGCTGTATTTTCCACTCTTTAATACATAATAACAGTGCAGCGAAATGTTAGGGCGTTTTGAATTGACACACATCTGCCAAAGTTGGTTTTTTCAAAACGCCCTAACTAATATTTTTTTTAATTTCCATTCCAAATGTCCATTTCGGACAGATTTTAATAGCAAAATCAAATTCCTTGTATTCCTTTTGCCTAAAAATCGCATTTTCAGCGCCTTACAAGGATCCATGAATTTATAGTAAAAAAAGTCGATTTTATCAAAACATGATTTTTTGAGTTAGGGCCTTATGTTTTAATAGGGACGAATTATACTTGTGACCTCCTACATAGTTGAGTCATGTTTGTTTAGTTTAAGAAGATATCATTTGTTTCCATTTGCGTCTCTACTGTATTATTGTTTCTATAGTGTTTTGGTGTAATAAAAAACTTCAACTTTCATACTGGTTCTTTGTAATAATTTTAAATTTGTGGAAAAAACCCGAGAGTTTATTGTTACAAATGTTACGTTCAAAGATTTTTCCAAATACGGGGAGAAGTGAAATCGGTCTGTAATTACCAGGAATATACATATAAGGGGAGCCGGATTTGTGAACCGGGATATATCTTTTTACAGAACACAGTAGAACACACCCGAACACACTCAAAAAACTGCCGAACACAATCGAACACAGTCGAAAATAGAAAGAGCACAACAAAATAACACCGCATACCAACTTTTAGATAAAATTAGCAATGCGTTGCTTTTCTATAAGAAAATTCCCGAAATTATTTTATAAAATTGTCGCGAAATTAAATATTCATTTATTTTCAGATCAAGCCTAGCCTAAGCCGACAATGGGTCCGTCTAAAAGCCACATCGGACCCAATCGGTACCACATCGGACCAAATCGGACCACATCGGACCACATCGGGGCCACATCGGACCACATCGGGGCCACATCGGAGCCACATCGGCCATAAAATAGCAATTTAGGATGTAAATAACAAGTTCCAGCACCAACCAGCCAACTGACCAAACTCGTATCAGTAATTCAGTAATTGTTAGTCTTTCTGACAACATGTCAGGCTGGTAACCGGTACTGCACTGCAGTAGGTACTAGATACTACAATATCTAATGCAGAGACTATTGCCCCTACTTATACAGTACTGTACCCGTCTGCAGGTATACACAATGAGCTTGGCAGTTATTGTATTTGTATAATTATACTATACTATACTGTACTATATACTGACTGACTGATATATAACACATGCACTAGAGACAATCTTCAGAATTAATATCCCGCCTCAATGTTATATTCTCAATTTAGGGAAAGGAGCAGGTTGCAGTGGCCCCGATGTGGTCCGATGTGGTCCGATGTGGTACCGATGTGGTACCGATTGGGTCCGATGCCCGGTACCCATAAGGTCCGATGTGATACCGATTTGGTCCGATGTGGTGCCGATTTGTTCCAATGTCGTACCGATGTGGTACCGATTGGGTCCGATGTGGTACCGATTGGGTCCGATGTGGTACCCATAAGGTCCGATGTGGTACCGATTTGGTCCAATGTGGTACCGATTTGGTCCAATGTGGTACCGATTTGGTCCGATGTGGTACTGATGTGGTACCGATTGGGTCCGATGTGGTACCGATGTGGGTCCGAATTGGTACTGATTTTCTTATTATTTTGGGTGATGCAGCATACATGTAACTGTAAGCGTAACCTGTTATTTTACTTTAGTTTGTTTATTTATTTATGTTTTTAATTTGGCATAATGATATAATGTAATACCCAAAAAAATATCAACATCTAGGAGGAGAAGAGTGTTTTGTACGCTTGATGACAATTGAATTCCCAATAGAGTGTATGGTTTATGAATGCCATGGCGTTTTATCATCGAACATCTAACTGTCAATTGAAAAAGACATTGTAGTAACACGATATGCGATCCACGGTTTCCATCATACAACATATTCTTCCACCAATCGGAATGGAGTCGCCTGGGATCCATGGACGCTGGAGGTGCTATCTACTTTATTGCTCAAACAATCCCAGATCATGACATATTTATACTGTATTTCATATGTACTGTAGGCCTACACAGTACATTTTATCTAATTATAAATTATCAACTTTTTGAAGATCAAATTATAGATAATATATTATTATATTATTTAGTTACGGCCACTATCAGCCATTACTACTAGGATCGGCATGCTGCATTGCAGCTGCATTTTTAAGAATGCTGTGCCGGCTTGTCAACAAAATTGCGCCGCCACAACTCCCTATCACCCATGACATTTGCTAGATCATCCGCATCTTTAAGGCCAGTGTCCTTTAAGATGCGTCTCAAGAAAGTCATGGGCTGTCCACCATGATTATTCACTCCATGAGGCTGCCAAAGTACAAGATTATGCACTGGCTGGTCCTCACGGCGAAAGCAATGTCCTGCAAAGCGGAGGCGATTTTGT
>JAUCBJ010005271.1:0-24638 GCA_032718475.1 Nemertoderma westbladi
ATGAGAAAACTGACTTTTAGAAATGAAATCACTGACTCGGAAAACCCTTGTAATAATTTAGTTTGCTAGGTTGTGTGCATTGCAACATTTCAAAGTGAGACATAAATTAAATTACCCTAACCGTAAACTTTAAATTCATTTTCTGAAGAATTTTCTGCAAATTTTAAATTTCAAAATGCACAGGCTTTTCCAAAAATGAACGAATTCGTGTAAAATTTGGCATTAATAATGATGTCTGGGAGATGCTTACCACCCCCTACGAACATTTTTTAAATTTGCTTTGTTGTAGTTTAAATATTTAACAAAATGTATACATTTTTCGTCAAAAATAGAAAAATCTGTCAATAATATTGCAAAAAATCAGTTTTTTTAATATCATTTTTGAACATGAGCTGTTATCAGTGGTCATAGGGTCGATTTAGCAAGCCATTCTGCACAAATGATGATAGTTTGAGCACTTGATGACCATCCCTCTAAAAGCCTTTGCATTTAAAATTTTTTGGCAAACATTTATTATGTTAATTAGGAAAAAAATTGAAAATTTCCGGAAAACTTTTTTGAAAGTTTTTTCCACCTATTGTATTCATGTGTACCAAATGTCAATAAATTTGGGTAAAATTGAGTCTCCTAAATAAGGGGAACGAAAATTTTTAGTTAATTAGTCCCCCTCCCCCCCCCCCCCCCCCCCCCCCCCCCCCCTTAAATTGAATCAGATTTACTGTACATAGTGGTTCTAGAACTAAGGTTTTAGTTCCAGTACGCCTTGGATTTAAATAAATTTAATTACGGGTAAGTATATATTTTTATTGGAAGTCAGTAGGTCTCTGGGGCGGCATAAACAAACAGAGTTTTCGGTTTTACATGAATATAGAGAAAGCATGTGGCTTTTGCAGAAAACATGTTAGTAGTTTAAAAAATAATTAACATTGAAAAATCATTGCAATTAATTGTAGTGCCTGTGCGACCACCACTGCGTACACTAAAGTCGATGAGTGATGCCCACAACGGGGTATATAGCGGATCCCCATGTTCGTCGCTTTAGTGTGGAACCATGGCAACGTGTACTAGACCCAAACATCGTGTACTACAGTAACCCAAACACTCACATTCCAGAGCTAAGGGCTAACAGGGCTCAGAAATGAACATCGCAAATGAACTTGAGATGAGTGTGGGAAGAAAAGGTCGGCAGGAAATTATCACACGTCATATTATAGGCGTGGGTGGCGTTGGGAGCTAGGACATATTATAGGCGTGCGTGGCGTTGGGAGCTAGGACATATTATAGGCGTGGCGTGGCGTTGGGAGCTAGGACATATTATAGGCGTGGGTGGCGTTGGGAGCTAGGACATATTATAGGCGTGGGTGGCGTTGGGAGCTAGGACATATTATAGGCGTGCGTGGCGTTGGGAGCTAGGACATATTATAGGCGTGGGTGGCGTTGGGAGCTAGGACATATTATAGGCGTGGGTGGCGTTGGGAGCTAGGACATATTATAGGCGTGGGTGGCGTTGGGAGCTAGGACATATTATAGGCGTGGGTGGCGTTGGGAGCTAGGACATATTATAGGCGTGGGTGGCGTTGGGAGCTAGGACATATTATAGGCGTGGGTGGCGTTGGGAGCTAGGACATATTATAGGCGTGCGTGGCGTTGGGAGCTAGGACATATTATAGGCGTGGGTGGCGTTGGGAGCTAGGACATATTATAGGCGTGGGTGGCGTTGGGAGCTAGGACATATTATAGGCGTGGGTGGCGTTGGGAGCTAGGACATATTATAGGCGTGCGTGGCGTTGGGAGCTAGGACATATTATAGGCGTGGGTGGCGTTGGGAGCTAGGACATATTATAGGCGTGGGTGGCGTTGGGAGCTAGGACATATTATAGGCGTGGGTGGCGTTGGGAGCTAGGACATATTATAGGCGTGGGTGGCGTTGGGAGCTAGGACATATTATAGGCGTGGGTGGCGTTGGGAGCTAGGACATATTATAGGCGTGGGTGGCGTTGGGAGCTAGGACATATTATAGGCGTGCGTGGCGTTGGGAGCTAGGACATATTATAGGCGTGGGTGGCGTTGGGAGCTAGGACACATAGTCGTCACACCAGTCGAACACTGGGAGTATGTCTGTCTATGGACTGACCTAAGCACGTTGACTCGGTGAAGGCCTCATACAGGTTGCAAGGGTATGCTATTACTTGTCGTGGTTTAGGAATTTTCGCCAACCAAGAAGATAACAACCCCCGCACCAGATTGCCAACACTTACCCTAAATGTCAGAGAACAAAATGTCGAAAGATATCGTTTCGCAAATGGAGAATGTTAATTATCGATTAAGGGAAAGGAGCAGGTTACAGTGCACTTTATTATATACAGCCAATACAACAAACGAAGTAATACCACATGTTAAAGTTTCACTTTGCGTCGAATTTCCATTGTAGAGGGTTCCGATTTGATTGAGTCAACCACCCCCCCCCCCCCCCCCCCCCCCACCCCCCATATGAAACACGATCCGCTCCGCATGGCGCATATACCCAGTAACATGTTGAACCTGAACGCAACTCTTACTCCTAAGCTACTAACAGTGACAGAGCGTAGGGAGACAGTCCCATAGCAGTCTAACACTAGGGAGTATAGTAATTGTAGGCAATAGCAGCAGCCGTAAACGCCACACAAACACTGCCAGCTGTAACTGCGACAAACACTTTATTACCAATGAACCAACTCCAATGTTCGTTTCGTCTCATATTGTTTCGGATCTCATCCACCTTCGCCAGAGTTTTCTTCTTTCTCTCTTCGCGTTTTTTCTTCCTCTCAGCGACATCGTAGTCTCTGGGGGGTAGGGGTGGAGGCGTAGTAGGTGTCGGTGGTCTACCATCCACTGTTGCACTGCATTCAGGACGTCCGACCACAGCCTTCCCATTGGACGGTAAGCTCTTGTCTATCACACACTCCCCCACCACCCCATCCAATCGCTTCACCGGGCAGTGCCAATGTCTGCCGAACTCAGCGATGGGCTCATGGTAATGAACCTCCTCCCCGGCTGACTCCGTGAGCAGAGACGATAGACCCTCCACTGAGTCTATAAGTTCGGCCCCAGTTATAACGGCCTGGTAACAGAACCGAAGCTGTTGTGCCGTCTGAATCAACCCCATCCTGTCCCTTCTCATAGAGATCACCATTTGTTGTAAGTTAACCGTATCAGTACACCCTTCCTGTTTCTCCACTTCTATTAGACTCGAATCGATGATACTAAAGGTAGCAGATCGACCGATACCGGCGCTGCAGTGGACCACCGCCGGTCCCACCGAATCGGAAAGTGAACCGGACGCCCGGATTTCGGACAGGAAAGTGAGAAAAGAGAGGGGCGAGTCCGGGACACCGAAATCCGGCCAAGTGACGTAATGGTAGTGGAGGATGGTACGGGATTGTTGGAGAGCCGAGTGAGTGAGTTGCAGACGACGGATTATGTACCATGGCTTACGAGTTTCATCGAGAAACTCAACGGATAAACCGACATCTTCGTAATGAAACTCTCCGTCGATCAGACCATCACCGGCTCCATTACCCGGCCAGTACTGATGGCACTTAACTTTCGTTTTCTCGATGAGTTTATTGAGCATTATCACAGCTCTGGAGTTCTGTTCCCATACCATCTGCCAGAAGTGGCCGCAAGTGTTCACTGTCGGGAGGGAGAGAGGTCCCTGAGTGAGTATGTAACTGCGAGTTGAGTCCATGGGGGACCGGACTAGACTGGCGTTGATGTAATCGTTTCCGTGGCCGCCCAACCGCACACGGCTGTGGTCGTAAGGATGTACGTCCCGGTACCGATTGCGTGGCACATTGGTGGGTCGGTTGGCATCTTTACACAGGGCGGCTTGGAACCCAGCAGTCCTACAGATACTCGTATAGACGGAATCCCAACCTCTATTGGCTTCGATTATTCCATATTCTGACTTTAAGCTTCTGTTAGCCATCAAGTAATTCCGATATTTATATCGCCTAAAACGATAAGAAATTATAGATGTTAGAAACCAAATCGATACAGACGCTCATTAGTGGTTACATATAACTATCACTCTCTTTTTTTCATGATTAATTATTAATTAGGCATTTCAGAGTGGATACAGCGCCTGAACTCAGGTTAAAATCTGAGTAATCTGACTAAAGGCTGTAGAAATTTCGCATTGTTGTGTCCCTAAGCATGATACTTCAGACAATACAGCGCAGATAACACAGCGGTACAATGGGAACCTGGCTACACAGCGGTACAATGGGGACCTGGCTACACACACAGCGGTACAATGGGGACCTGGCTACACAGCTGTACAATGGGAACCTGGCTACACAGCGGTACAATGGGGACCTGGCTACACAGCGGTACAATGGGGACCTGGCTACACAGCGGTACAATGGGGACCTGGCTATACAGCGGTACAATGGGGACCTGGCTACACAGCGGTACAATGGGAACCTGGCTACACAGCTGTACAATGGGGACCTGGCTATACAGCGGTACAATGGGGACCTGGCTACACAGCGGTACAATGGGAACCTGGCTACACAGCTGTACAATGGGAACCTGGCTACACAGCGGTACAATGGGGACCTGGCTACACAGCGGTACAATGGGAACCTGGCTACACAGCGGTACAATGGGAACCTGGCTACACAGCGGTACAATGGGGACCTGGCTACACAGCGGTACAATGGGGACCTGGCTACACAGCGGTACAATGGGGACCTGGCTATACAGCGGTACAATGGGGACCTGGCTACACAGCGGTACAATGGGAACCTGGCTACACAGCTGTACAATGGGGACCTGGCTATACAGCGGTACAATGGGGACCTGGCTACACAGCGGTACAATGGGAACCTGGCTACACAGCTGTACAATGGGAACCTGGCTACACAGCGGTACAATGGGGACCTGGCTACACAGCGGTACAATGGGAACCTGGCTACACAGCGGTACAATGGGAACCTGGCTACACAACACAGCGGTACAATGGGGACCTGGCTACACAACACAGCGGTACAATGGGGACCTGGCTACACAGCGGTACAATGGGAACCTGGCTACACAGCGGTACAATGGGAACCTGGCTACACAGCGGTACAATGGGAACCTGGCTACACAGCGGCACAATGGGAACCTGGCTACACAGCGGTACAATGGGAACTTGGCTACACAGCGGTACAATGGGAACCTGGCTACACAGCGGTACAATGGGAACCTGGCTACACAGCGGTACAATGGGGACCTGGCTACACAGCGGTACAATTGGGACCTGGCTACACAGCGGTACAATGGGGACCTGGCTACACAGCGGTACAATGGGGACCTGGCTACACAGCGGTACAATGGGGACCTGGCTACACAGCGGTACAATGGGATCCTGGCTGCACAGCGGTACAATGGGAACCTGGCTACACAGCGGTACAATTGGGACCTGGCTACACAGCGGTACAATTGGGACCTGGCTACACAGCGGTACAATTGGGACCTGGCTACACAGCGGTACAATTGGGACCTGGCTACACAGCGGTACAATGGGGACCTGGCTACACAGCGGTACAATGGGAACCTGGCTACACAGCGGTACAATTGGGACCTGGCTACACAGCGGTACAATGGGAACCTGGCTACACAGCGGTACAATGGGAACCTGGCTGCACAGCGGTACAATGGGAACCTGGCTACACAGCGGTACAATGGGAACCTGGCTACACAGCGGTACAATTGGGACCTGGCTACACAGCTGTACAATGGGAACCTGGCTACACAGCGGTACAATGGGAACCTGGCTACACAGAGGTACAATGGGAACCTGGCTACACAGTGGTACAATGGGAACCTGGCTACACAGCGGTACAATGGGAACCTGGCTACACAGCGGTACAATTGGGACCTGGCTACACAGCGGTACAATGGGAACCTGGCTACACAGCGGTACAATGGGAACCTGGCTACACAGCGGTACAATGGGAACCTGGCTACACAGCGGTACAATGGGAACCTGGCTACACAGCGGTACAATTGGGACCTGGCTACACAGCGGTACAATGGGAACCTGGCTACACAGCAGTACAATGGGAACCTGGCTACACAGCGGTACAATGGGAACCTGGCTACACAGCGGTACAATGGGAACCTGGCTACACAGCGGTACAATGGGGACCTGGCTACACAGCGGTACAATGGGGACCTGGCTACACAGCGGTACAATGGGAACCTGGCTACAAAGCGGTACAATGGGGACCTGGCTACACAGCGGTACAATGGGAACCTGGCTACACAGCGGTACAATGGGAACCTGGCTACAAAGCGGTACAATGGGGACCTGGCTACACAGCGGTACAATGGGGACCTGGCTACACAGCGGTACAATGGGGACCTGGCTACACAGCGGTACAATGGGAACCTGGCTACACAGCGGTACAATGGGAACCTGGCTACACAGCGGTACAATGGGAACCTGGCTACACAGCGGTACAATGGGAACCTGGCTACACAGCGGTACAATGGGAACCTGGCTTCTGCTGGGGAAGTAAAGAAATTGTTGAATAGTTATAAGTATACAACTTTGGAAGTTAGTGTGGCACCCACCCTGAGAGAGAAGCCTTCGGGTTGCCACCGGTGTTTCGTGTTTCACCCGTTCACCGATGTCAACCCAACCTTGTTTTCTATGTGAATAATTTGCCAAAACGAGGAATATGATTGTAACCACACCCGATTAATAGTTAATACCCCTCCCCTCATGTCATTACGTTATGTTTGTTCTCTTGTTTTGAGAGACAAGATTAAGGAGTGAGGCTTAGCTTACAGATTCAACATTCATTACTGAATTATATTATGACGTCAATGGCGGCTTTCAAGGCTATTAAAATTCTGTTAATCTTCGTTGACATTAGAAAAAAACAACGCCTTCGCGCACACGAACACCATTAAATAAAGACTTAATACAAGAACCATTGTTAGCAGTCGGACCCCCTACCCCCCCCCCCCCCCCCCCCCCCCCCCCCCCTTAATTTTTTTATAATGTACTAAATACGAATTTGGCATGATGATAGTTTAACAACGTTTCTTACTGCTGACAGAGTCGGATTTTTCAATTTCTTAGCTAGATCGATACAACAAGCCGTTAAAAATCGTCTATTTGGCAATATTTAGCCACCACCTAACCAGGCTTTATTTTTCAAATTGGGAATGTTAATTTGTGGCTGGTTGCGAGAAAAGGGACCTGGGGAAAAAATGTTCATTCTGAGAAAAACGCGTTTAAAGTTTGGCTCTTATTAAAATCGACTGTTTTCATTGGTTTATTGGTCGTTATTGGGGTGTTTGCATTGGTTTATTGGTCGTTATTGGGTTTTATTAGAGCGAAATTCAAACTGTTTTATACTAGTAATAGTACTAAGCACCATATACACTTGTTTTTTTTTAGATTATCGTAGAATATCTGTAGCCTATTCGGTTAGTTATTGTACAAACAAGTTAATGCACTAATAATTTAGAATTTATTATGGAAACTGAAGCAGAGTGGCTGAACCTATTAAATAATAGGGTTTTCTAGGTCGCTGATCACGATAAAACTTGTTACAAATATGTTTTGGAAAAGCAACCATCATTTTTTGTGCTATTTTGGTCCCCCAGTATGAAAAGTACCTAAGTAAAAAATGTCAAAATTAAAAAAAATGTGTTTGTTTTGATAATTCTGAACGTACGTGTTTTCGAGGTCGCTGATTACGATGAAACTAGTTATAAATATTTCTGGTAATTTTACTGCCAATTTTGGTGCTATTCTAGAGCCCCAGAACGAAAATTACAAGTAGCACAAAATTATAAACTGTCAAATTATGCCTATGATTTGGTAATTCTGAAGCTATACTGGTTTTCAAGGTCGCTGATTACGATACAACACGTTACAAATCATTCGTGGTAACGCAACTGTCAATTTTGGTGCTTGTCTGGTGGGACGAAAATTACAAGTAGCAAACATTTCAAATTGCAAAAAGCGAATTTGGTTGGATAATACGATATTTTTGAGTGTTTTAATTGTTTTAATTCTTGATCAGCATTCCAAAAAAACCATATGTTCATAAAATCAATTTAATTTTGTGGTGATTTTTCATTATCATATTTGCACTACGATTTTTTTTTGTGACCCAGAGGGCACATTCAATATTACCAAAAATTTTCTAGAATGTTATATTTGAGTTCAATATTTGTGATCAGTGTGCAAAAAAACCGCTATATATAGCGCAAAAAAATTAATTTTAGTGAATTATAAAAACATTGGAAAATGTTAGCACGAAAAATACCTGAGATGGATGCCAGAAAGGGACCACATCAAGAAATTAACATTGGTTGCGAGAAAAGGGACCTGCGTTTTTAATTTTTTGTTTAAACACTCATAACTTTTTAACGAAAAACGATATGAAAAAACCAGTTCGATATTCGGAAAGCCCAGAAAATTCTGCATCTAATAGGCCTAAAAACGCAAAATCGACCATGTGGTCCCCAGGTCCCTTTTCTCGCAACCAGCCACCTATAGATAGGCCTACCGCCTTCATCTGTAGATTCTGAATCTGAAAACTGTTTTAAATTTCAACAACACCTTCCTGAGATATTATCAAAATTCAAAGGTATACAATTTGACACGTGTACTACTACTAATTACACCCCTACGCGAAGGCTCACCTGGACTTACCTGGCTCGCCCAAAAAAATGTATAATATAATAATATAAAACATGATTATCGCATTATGTTGTAGTTGATGTGGGGATTGTGGCTCTTATTGTACACACAATACACAATACCCTTTTATATTATTATTAACCTTGTAAATTAACCATAACAATCATAATATTGCTGTTCTGTATAAAATATAAAAAGAAAAGGTTGATTTTGGGTGTACTAAACAACTGCGCTCCAAATAAGATTCAATATGATTCAAATAAGAGAAATATGGAGCCAATAATTGAACTTTAATGAATAATGACGTAATTTTTTCAAAATTCCTTTTCCCGCGCAAACTTTAACTGTAATTTTTTTTACAATTCTGCGCGTTTCAATAAAAACCCACTACGGTATTCTATTCAGAGCATCTTGTTACCCAATATTTATGGTTTCTATATTTTCATCCCCTACCAACCCTGTGGGGGGTCGGTTTTCGCTGTGTATGACTTTTGGGTCGAGCCACAGAGTCGGTGATTATTAGCAAACAGTATAGGAAGGATTGATCAAATCGGCATTGTCTGTCTGCATGTTCGTCCGACTCAATGATTGAACATATATATTGCGAAGGTTCGGTGAAATTAGAAATGCACGTGCGTATCTGATAAATAATTGAAACAATGGTGGGGAGGGTGGGGTTGGTTAGACCATGGTGGGGCGGGTGGGATTGGTTAGACCATGGTTGGGGCGGGTGGGGTTGGTTAGACCACGGTGGGGCGGGTGGGGTTGGTTAGACCACAGGGGGGCGGGTGGGGTTGGTTAGACTATGGTGGGGCGGGTGGGGTTGGTTAGACTACTACTACTACTAGGATCGGCATGCTGCATTGCAGCTGCATTTTTAAGAATGCTGTGCCGGCTTGTCAACAAAATTGCACCGCCACAACTCCCTATCACCCATGACATTTGCTAGATCATCCGCATCTTTAAGGCCAGTGTCCTTTAAGATGCGTCTCAAGAAAGTCATGGGATGTCCACCATGCTTATTCACTCCATGAGGCTGCCAAAGTACAAGATTATGCACTGGCTGGTCCTCACGGCGAAAGCAATGTCCTGCAAAGCGGAGGCGATTTTGTTCTAGTGTCAAGCTTGGGGGAACCAATGAGACACCTCCAATGTTATATAGTGTCTGGTTGGAGATGTGTGCATTGTACTTGACACAATGAACCCGGCGTAGCATTCTTATGAATGTGCCATCCAGAGATTTGGTGTCCTCAGCAGTTAGAGCCCAGCATGGACTCCCGTAGAGGAGTACTGGAACTACTGCTGCTCTAAATAATCGGACCTTAAGTTTCCGATTAATTCTCGGTGACTTCCAAATCCTGGAAAGCCTATTCAAGGCTGCCCATGCCTTTCCCTTACGTATTCGAAGGTCCTCACCTGACTTCCGGATCCATGATCCCAGGTAACAGAAGTCGTCCACATGCTCAAGCATACCATCCTTTGAGCTTATGCTCATCCGATCAGAGACTTGCTGAGGACTTTCAAAGTTAACTGTCAGAATTTTGGTCTTTCTGGAGTTAATAAAAAGACCAACACTAGAAGCAGCATGTTCTAATGAGCTGAGGAGCCGTTGGGCTCCCTCTAATGATTCTGAGAGTACTCCTAAGTCATCAGCAAAGTCTAGATCAGTTAGGTACTTGGCAGGATTTCCTCGGCTTCTGGAGCCAGTAGGTGGAGTTATCATCACCCCATCATCATTATGATGATCTAAGGACATGCGTAGAACATAGTCAACCACAATAATGAACAAGAATGGTGCAAGTGTGTCTCCTTGGAGGACGCCCCATAACACTTCAAATGGTTCTGTGTCACCGTCAACAGTAGACACAAATGTTGTCGAACCATCGTATACTGATCTGATTGCTGCAATAATTTCATCAGGAATCCCATATAATGAAAGTATGCTGAACATACGTGAGCGAGAGACTGAATCAAAGGCCTTGAAGAAGTCAACAAAGATAACAGCCAGATGCCTGTCTTTCTTTTTTGATAACTCTTCAATTATCCTTCTAAGTGCCAAAATGGGCTCCATGGTCCCACGACCTTTACGGAACCCATTCTGATTTCCACGGAGCAGTCTCTCAATGGGATCCCTGATGCGATTTAATAGAATCCTATTGTATAGCTTTGCAGCAATCGAGATCAATGAGATTCCCCGAAAAGAACCATAGAGTGTTAGGTTGCCCTTCGGTGTTGGTTAGACCATCGTGGGACGGGTGGGGTTGGTTAGACCATGGTGGGGCGGGTGGGGTAGGTTAGACCATGGTGGTGTGTGTGGGGTTGGTTAGACCATGGTGGGACAGGTGGGCTTGGTTAGACCATGGTGGGGCGGGTGGGGTTGGTTAGACCATCGTGGGACGGGTGGGGTTTGTTAGACCATGGTGGGGCGGGTGGGGTAGGTTAGACCATGGTTGGGGAGGGTGGGGTTGGTTAGACCATGGTGGGGCGGGTGGGCTTGATTAGACCATGGTGGGGCGGGTGGGGTTGGTTAGACCATGGTGGGATGGGTGGGGTTTGTTAGACCATGGTGGGGCGGGCGGGGTAGGTTAGACCATGGTTGGGAAGGGTGGGGTTGGTTAGACCATGGTGGGGCGGGTGGGGTTGGTTAGACCAAGGTGGGGCGGGTGGGGTTGGTTAGACCATGGTAGGGAAGGGTGGGGTTGGTTAGACCATGGTGGGGCGGGTGGGGTTGGTTAGACCATGGTGGGGCAGGTGGGGTTGGTTAGACCATGGTGGGGCGGGTGGGCTGGTTAGACCATGTTGGGGCGGGTGGGGTTGGTTAGACCACGGTGGGGCGGGTGGGGTTGGTTAGACCATGGTGGGGCGGGTGGGGTTGGTTAGACCACGGTGGGGCGGGTGGGGTTGGTTAGACCATGGTGGGGCGGGTGGGGTTGGTTAGACCATGGTGGAGCGGTTGGGGTTGGTTAGACCATGGTCGGGCGGGTGGGGTTGGTTAGACCATGGCGGGGTGGGTGGGGTTGGTTAGACCATGGTGGGGCGGGTGGGGTTGGTTAGACCACGGTGGGGCGGGTGGGGTTGGTTAGACCACGGTGGGGCGGGTAAGGTTGGTTAGACCTTGGTGGGGTGGGTGGGGTTGGTTAGACCATGGATGGGGCGAGTGGGGTTGGTTAGACCATGTTGGGGCGGGTGGGCTTGGTTAGACCATGGTAGGGCGAGTGGGGTTGGTTAGACCATGGCGGGGCGGGTGTTGTTGGCAGAGGTCTACTACACCATAGACTGCGTGTTTGTGGAGAACTCTGACCAATCTGCAATAGCTGTCTGCCGCTAGGGGGCGCAATGTCAGAAAGTGAAAACCTTCATGCATTTCATTGTTTATAATGCTTTTTTGTGATACTTGGCAGAGGTCTACTACACCGTAGACTGCGTGTTTGGGGAGGAGCTAGAACCAGTCTGCATTTATCCAGTCTACCGCTAGGGGGCCAAATGTCTGAAAGTGAAAACCTTATCCCACTTCGTTACTAATATGCTTTTAAGCTGACACTTGGCAGATGTGTATTACACCATACGGTGTGTGTCTGGAGAGGACGCCGAACAACCTGTAGTTTTCTATTCGGCCGCTAGGGGGCGAAATGTCTGAACGTGAAAACCTTCTCCCATTTCGATGTTTATAATGCTTTTAGGCTGATACTTATTGGCAGATGTGTATTACACCATAGGGTGTGTGTCTGGAGAGGACGCTGAACAACCTGCAGTTCTCTATTCGGCTGCTAGGGGGCGAAATGTCTGAACGTGAAAACCTTCACTCACTTCGATGTTTATAATGCTTTTAGGCTGATACTTGTCAGAGGTCTACTACAACATAGACTGCGTGTTTGTGGAGAACTCTGACCAATCGGCAATTTCTCAGTCTGCCGCTAGAGGGTGAAATGAATCAAGTGAAATCATTATCCCATTTCGTTGTTTCTAATGCTTTTTTGCTTATACTTGGGAAAGGCATGCTTGACCATAGGCTGTTTGTATGGGGAGGACGCTAACCAGTCTGCAGTTCTCCAGTCTACTGCTAGGGTGCGAAATGTCTGAAACAGTCTCACATTTATTTATTAAAAATGCTTTTAGGCTGATAATTGTCAGAGGCCTACTGTACTACATCATCGAGGTACTGTATGCCCTTGGTGAATGCGTATTTGTGGTCAAATTAGGCTATTCTGTAGTCGTTTTCGGCCAAATTGCTGGTCAACAGGCAGGAAACTATATTACTGTTGTATCAGTTGCACCATCAGACTCAGTCTGTTCTAACTGACAGTTTACAGATATATATCTGACCATAGGTTTGGAAGAAGGACACTAGACCAGTCTGCGTTTCTCCAGTCTGCTACTAGAGGGCGAAAAGTCTGAAGGAGAACATCTTCTCCAATTTTGTTATTTACAATCCATTTAAACTGATACTTTGTAGTTATCTACGACAGCATAGTTTGTATCTGCACGGAGTCGCAGCGTCGTCTGCAATTATCCAATCTACCGCTAGAGGGCGCAATGTGTGCAAGGGAGATCTTTTCCATCTTTGATATTTACTATCCATTCAGACTGAAACTTGCTAGCATCTACTACAGCATATATGCGGTATCTTTACAGAAATGCAGCGCCCTCTGCATTACACCAGTCTGAAGGTAGAGTGTGAAATTTCTGAAAGTTAATATTTTCTCGAACTTTTGTTATTAACTTACAATAGCTGTTTAAGATGAAACTTGACAGTTATCTCCTACGGGATGGGGTTATACTGTACTTCATGATGGTATGAATCTGTTCCAAATGCAGTTCTTCAATCTGCCTCTCATTTCTCAACATATTCACGTATCTGTACATGGACTAGTATTAATTATATTTTTATTCGAGTACCATTCCATATATTGTTTAGAGCAATCCTTAGTAGACATTAACACCAGATGACTAAGTCGAGGTTTTGGAGGGACACCAACCTTCCTTATTATATTTACAGACACTATTAGGATGAATCAGTCTCAGGAGTGCCCAGTCGGTACAGTCAATACTGTAAGTCAAATCGATGTTGTATATTTCCAAAAACATTATGATGTCTAATTTATATTAGAAAATGTGTAGGGAGGGGCAAACAGTTGTTGTAGACTGATGTATGTTATGCCAATTGAATTGATATGTTTATTAAATTGGCCCCTGGATGAGTTTTTGGCAGAACAAGAACATCGACATCACTGTTAGTTCTCCTACAGATAAATAAACAATCAATAATAAATATATTCGAATAAAGGATTTAAATAAAGCAGCACTATATTTCACGCCGGCTTTGTGGGAATATTTCATATATTATTAATAAATCATTAACGAACGAGCGTAAGCGAGTGAGCGAAATATAAAGCGAGATCCAAAACATTGGAAAACGTGGTATATTAGTCTCCAAAGGAATACAATTAATTTATCTCCAAACCAAAGATTTGTATTTATGGTACAATGCCGAGAAACTCAGCCGCCCCTCTCGGACCACCCGGGCAGCCATACATGGCCCAGCTCAAGTACACTAGACTGTCTCCTGTTATATTTTACTTTGCAGTTTGCCACCATGCCATGTGAGGAATACAGGTTTTAATTAAATACCCGGTGTTGAATCTAACCAAAACAATAAACGAATTAATATCTGTATAGGTTATACGATAAAAATAAGCGCTATAAAACACTCAATAAATAAGGAGGAATTAAAATTTAATAAAATATCAATATAATTTCGACCGAAAAGTGAAAACCTGGTTTTCTTCACATGGGGGGATACTCTGAATGACAAGTTCGGCAATGTTCAGTGACCTTGATCAGCCGCAATGTCTGTACTGGAGTACAGTACAGTTGTTGTACACCAGGAGTTTGAGAAAGCACTAAGACGTGAACAGGTAGATCCCTCCCCGATGATAGCAGTTGTCTAAGATAACTCTATTAGCGATAAATATCGGTGTAAAATTATTGTTATTGTAGTAGGGCAGTAGGGGGTGGGGGATACCCCATCCTCTTAGTTTATATTTCATTGAGCTAGACTAGATAAGAGGATGGATGTTAAATCTGAAACCCGCTTGGCCAGATCTACTTTAGTTCTTGATCTTGATGGCTGTCTGTCCGTGAAAACATTAGAGAGCACAGCCGTCATCTACTTCTAGGATCTATGTTCCATAAAGGCTAACTCGTTTCTCTCTAGGCTGCTAGGACTAAATTCATGAACTTCCGAAGAACCAAAGAAAAGGTAGCTAGCATACCTGGTAACGGCCACTAGGTTACCTTTAAACGGTAAGGTAACTTGCTTCACTAGTACTGGTGATAAGTATCCTAGCACAGTTTGCAGAATCTTCCCGAGTAACGAAAATTTCAGCTTAGTACTGTAACGAATTATTTGTTCATCTAAAATAATGATAGGTAATTTACACAATTATTGTTTGTATATAAATTAAAATTATATTGAGTTGAGTTGATTTTTCAACTCAATTTTGAAATTAATTAGCACTAATGAACTTCCTCCCGGACTGACTCCGTGAGTAGAGACGATAGACCCTCCACTGAGTCTATAAGTTCGGCCCCAGTTATAACGGCCTGGTAACAGAACCGAAGCTGTTGTGCCGTCTGAATCAACCCCATCCTGTCCCTTCTCATAGAGATCACCATTTGTTGTAAGTTAACCGTATCAGTACACCCTTCCTGTTTCTCCACTTCTATTAGACTCGAATCGATTATACTAAAGGTAGCAGATCGACCGATACCGGCGCTGCAGTGGACCACCGCCGGTCCCACCGAATCGGAAAGTGAACCGGACGCCCGGATTTCGGACAGGAAGGTGAGAAAAGAGAGGGGCGAGTCCGGGACACCGAAATCCGGCCAGGTGACGTAATGGTAGTGGAGGATGGTACGGGATTGTTGGAGAGCCGCGTGAGTGAGTTGCAGACGACGGATTATGTACCATGGCTTACGAGTTTCATCGAGAAACTCAACGGATAAACCGACATCACTGTATTCTATACGTCCATCGCTCTCAGTATCAGGCCAATACCGATGGCATTTAACTGTCGCTTTCTCCCCCTCCCCCTCTATAAGTTTATTAAGCATGATCACGGCTCTAGAGTTCTGCTCCCATACCATCTGCCAGAAGTGTCCGCAAGTGTTCACGTTGGGTAGGTCTAGCGGTCCCTGCGCCAATATATAACTGCGAGTTGAGTCCATGGGGGACCGGACTAGACTGGCGTTGATGTAATCGTTTCCGGGGCCGCCCAACCGCACACGACTGTGGTCGTACGGATGTACGTCCCGGTACCGATTCAGAGCGACGTTTTCTGGCTTCCTCGCATCTTTACACAACAATGGCTGGAATACTGCCGACTTACAAATGCTTTTATAAATCTTATCCCAACCGTTATCAGCTTCGATCACTCCAAAATCTGACTTCAAACTTCGGCTGGCCATATTTCAGCACATATCTCAGTATCCGACCCGTACAGCAGTATCAGGATTGCAGGATTGTACAGTAGTGAGGTAGTACCGGAACTACTGTACTGCAGTACTGTGTACAGTACAAGGCCTACTACAGTACTACTGTACTGTACTAGTAGACCTACTAGAACTGTAGAAGAAGGGAGGCCGAGCCAGAGCAGCCGACTACACTCAAGGCACTAAAACTCATGGGCTTACTTCTTTACTTATTCACTCTCACTCTGTTTCTGGTAAACGATGATGGAGAATCAGTTTCTGGCATTATGTATTAAATTATTTGTTACTTTCATTAATTATTAATTGTTCTGTATATTTTTATGTGTCTTATTTAATAATAATAAGCCTGTAAGCTTACCAGTACATACAGTACTGACTGACTGAACAAAGGTTGAAATAAATGTCCTTGTCTTTTACCATAACAAATTAAGGGAAAGGAACCCGAAACTGTCTGGGGCAATCGTCAATGTGAAGAATACAGGTAACTGTTAACAAAATTTGTCCCGTCACAACTCCACATCCCCCATGACTTCCGTGAGATTATCCGCATCTTCAAGACCAGTCTTCTCTCTAAGAAACTTCATAAGAAAGTCATGGGTTGTCCCCACCATGCTTATACTCTCCACGAGGGTGCCAAAGCACAAGATTGTACACTGGTTGGTCCTCGCGACGAAAGCAACGTCCTGCAAAGCGGATGCGGCTAATTGGATATGTGCTGATTGTACTTGAACGATGAACCCGGCGTAGCATTCTTGGGAATGTGCCATCCTGCGATTTGGTATCCTCTCCAGTTAGAGCCCAGCATTGACTCCCACATAAGAGTAATAGTTGTACTGCTACCCAAAATAATTGAACCTTGAGAGTCCGTTTTATCCTGCAAATCCTGGACAGACTATATTCAATGCTGCCCATAACTTCCCCTTACGCATCCGAAGACCTTAAGTCATCCACATGCTCAAGCATACCATCATACAATCAGGCATCCAAAGTATCAGTAAAGTCTAGATCAGTAAGGTGATTGGATGAAATTACTTGTCTTATGGAGCCAGTGGGGGGTGTTACTTCAATATTATGTTATTTGGACATCCACATGCATAGAAAATAATCCACCAGAATAAGAATTATACAAGTGTCTCAGTCATAGAATTTCATTATCTCCATAGATTTATTACATTTAGACCTCCCATATAATTTCGAATGGAAAACCATCAGCAGTTGAAACAAATGTCGTCGAATCATCGTACAATGATCTACATCATATGGCAATACCAGGAATGCCATACTCTATGCTGCAAGTATGCTGAAAATAGGAGATCGGGGGACTTAATCGAAGGCCATAAAATAAGTAAAAAACATAACAGCCGGATGTCTGTCATCCTTATAACAATAACCACAATTAAGAATTGTACTGGCCCGCGTCAGGTATATATTTAAATAAGGACGCTTGGGTGGTGAACGTAACCAATGGTATCAGTATCAGAAGGCTGGTTGGTGACGACTCACTCACTACCCTTACAATCAATGTGCATAGATAAAACAACAATACCATTTCATTTTAACAATCAAATTACATAAAAATAAAGCAAATAAAACACTTTCTGGCTCTGGCTTATTGACCTAAAGCCAATATTATTTACTGTTCAAGAAATAGTTTGAATATTAAATAAAATTGGTATTGATTACAGTATGTATGTATACGTCTAATTGTGCACCGGCCACCGGGGATATTCCCTTACGGTTAACATTCTTTCCAGGTCTCCCCGCTATTATTAAGGTAACAAACGGAAGTGTTTATTTAATATAAAGTGACGTAAAGTGGATTTATTCGAGGGATATTATAGCAATTGAATTGAAAAAAAGCTAAGTAGATGAATATATAGGTAGTAGTATCTGTTATAACGTTTGAAATTATCATACGTATAAATTTATACGTATAAAAATCATCACCGTTTCTACTAACTCAAGAAATGTTTCCTTGACTACTATGACTACGACTATTTCCATGTCTACTAACTTACTAACAGTCTTACTACCACAAAAAATTCACCGGAAAGTGATATTGAACTCGGTACCTAGAGATTCCAAGTCCAGCGCTTTACCAACTTCGCCGTATGAAGCCTTATATAAAACTAAAACCTTACTGGATATTAACGACGGATTAACAACAACGGAGAGAATAATAGGGGTCTCGCTACTCGGACCTAAAAAGTGAATACCGGTAACTGGGAATCATAGATAAATATTTAAATTGTTACATGTCAATGAGGCTCCACGGAATGGGCCCATCTCTACAGATAACTCCCAATTATCCACATATTAGTTAATCACGCCCGTCCAATCCAAGGCGTACTTCCAGACATCAGTCTAAAACAGTAACTAAACTGTAACTAATAGCTCAGTTAATCAATTAATTTATTATAACTAGAGGAGAAAGTTAAAAAGTTCACCATTTTCGCATAAGAGATCTCGTCGCCTCTGAAAACCGACCGCTACCATTCCCTGTCCCATCGCTACCATTCCCTGTCCCAGCGCTACCATTCCCTGTCACAGCGCTACCATTCACTGTCCCAGCGCTACCATTCCCTGTCCCAGCGCTACCATTCCCTGTCCCAGCGGTACCATTCCCTGTCACAGCGCTACCATTCCCTGTCCCAGCGCTACAATCCCCTGTCCCAGCGCTACCATTGCCAAGTGTGAGAACCTTTTTGATATTTTACGGTTTGATTTACGGTTATTATTCCAACAAAAATATATATTATTTTCGGAAAAATTCATTCAATTGTTTTTTAAAAATGTAAAAGTTTAAAACAATCGAGCTTTTTGAGGATCGCAAAGTACTTTCTACCCAATACCACCCCCCCTGTGTTCCCCCTGTTCCCACATGGTGTTCCCCCTGTGGTCTTTAAAATACCTGAGTGTTTAAAGCTCATCTATCCCATCTTAGTAGACATGTACCGAACAACAAGAGTCCCACAAGAAATGAAAACAAATAAGTTGGAGACAGTTCCCAAGAAGGGCAACCTAACACTCTATAGTTCTTTTCGGCCTCGGGGAATCTCATTGATCTCGATTGCTGCAAAGCTATACAATAGAATTCTATTAAATCGCATCAGGGATCCCATTGAGAGACTGCTCCGTGGAAATCAGAATGGGTTCCGTAAAGGTCGTGGGACCATGGAGCCCATTTTGGCACTTAGAAGGATAATTGAGGAGTTATCAAAAAAGAAAGACTGTTATCTTTGTTGACTTCTTCAAGGCTTTGATTCAGTCTCTCGCTCAGGTATGTTCAGCATACTTTCATTATATGGGATTCCTGATGAAATTATTGCAGCAATCAGATCAGTATACGATGGTTCGACAACATTTGTGTCTACTGTTGACGGTGACACAGAACCATTTGAAGTGTTATGGGGCGTCCTCCAGGGAGACACACTTGCACCATTCTTGTTCATAATTGTTGTTTACTATGTTCTACGCATGTCCTTAGATCATCATAATGATGATGGGGTGATGATAACTCCACCTACTGGCTCCAGAAGTCGAGGAAATCCTGCCAAGTACCTAACTGATCTAGCTAGACTTTGGTGAATATGCATGGTGGACAGCCCATGACTTTCTTGAGACGCATCTTAAATGACACTGGCCTTGAAGATGCGGATGATCTAGCAAATGTTATGGGTGATAGGGAGTTGTGGCGGCGTAATTTTGTCGACAAGCCGGCACAGCATTCTTAAAAATGCAGCTGCAATACAGCATGTCGATCCTAGTAGTACATATATTCTTTGGTGCTACTTCAATGTTCCAACCTTTTTCAGATTTCAGTACAGCTATAAATTTATTTATAATTATAATTATTATTTATTTAATCAGTACAGCTTAATTATCAATTAAGGGAAGGAGCAGGACCAATTCTTACCAAAACATTAAACGGAAGTCAATAACACAGGCTACCTTTTTTTAAATGTATTGAGCCGGAAACTTAGAAGCGACTTAATTAAGGGGGGGGGGGGGGGGGGGGGGGGGTGTTAAAAATTTCGGAAATTTGTCTTTTATTGCATCTAGAGCAGAATGTAATGGGGATTTCAAATTGAAAACGGATTAGAGAGATCTCTTTTAGTTCTCGAGTTATCCTGGAATATCTGTCTGTCAAAGTGTGAGACAGACAGACAGACTAGGCCCTACATTCCACCAAATATTAAAACTGACATTGGAAATGAAATCAGCGACCCCGTAAGAGAGAGGGCTGTTGCGCTGTCAGTCAGAGAGGTAACAGCCCTTGGGGTAAGGATTTACCTCTGGGACCTGTATTAGGCAAAATAGCAGTAGCTGCGTAGGCCCACCAGTACTGTGCACGGTACAAGACCCGAAATTTAGCCTACATCTGTAAATAATACACGGTTTCGCGGTACAACACCATATAAATTAGACCACCATCTGTAAAATGCTCGCGTGAGTTCAGGAGTTGCACAGATGTCAGGATGTGCTGATTCTATATCATCCACTAACGGATTCTGGTAGCCTGGAACTACGGTAGACCACTACAAAAACTGATGCGACAGAGCGAGGTGCCGTTCAGCCGTTAGCCTAACATTTCTCGGAGGCCGGTCCGATAACACTCAACGCATTTTTTGGTTGGACATTGACATTATTGCATTACAGTGTAGTGTATTATAATTACACTGTTACATACTGATTAGTATGGATTGGGAAATTGGATATATTTGGACGTCAATGGATGGATAGGTTTGATTTGAGAAACTAATATCACGTAGGCCTACCTAATCATATATTTGTGATAATTATTACTAGATCCACTGGCCCCCAGCCACCTTCAACAAACCATCATTGCCTTGGGGCACTCAGCTGAGGGGGCGGAGCGCATTAAAAACTCTAAGTATCGTGACCTAGTGGACCGGCGTCATTTCTTTCACCCCATGACCTTTGAGGCCTTTGACCGCCCCGGTCCAGAGACATCCACTTTCCTCCGGGAGATCGGGTCTCGTCTCCACAGTGCCACCCACGAACCGCGGTCACACCAGTTTCTGCTCCAGCGCCTGGAGATGGCAATTTTGGTTGGTAATGCAGCCTCTGTCATGGGGACAGCAACCACGCCGCCATCGGTCTATTCGGGGACTGAAGATCCGAAACCAATCGAAACTGTCGAAATGGTTGCCAATGCAGTCACCAACGGGATGACGGCCGAAGATATTCAATACTCTATCTTATGCAATCTCAAATATTCAATACGGTACTGTTCCTTCAATTCAATATTCAATCTTAGTATTATTTCTGTGCTTCGTTATTTAATAATGTGATTAGATAAAAAATAAATTAATGAAATGTTATTTATTACAAAAAAAAATCCAAAATTATATTAACATTTATATAGTTTTGAATTAAATGTTTCGACAGTCATTCAATGAACTTATACAGCAGTGTCATATATCGCGTATCCCTTGGTTTAATCATTATTCTTTATTCAAGTATAACTGAATCCTGGCCCACCGCCTTCACCCTCCACTGATTATTTAAAATCGTAACTCATTCAAACTTTGACTAAATTATACCAAACTTGGTAAACATGTAATCTTGTCTATCGGCCTTAAATAAATACAACTTGCTAAAATTTCCCCTATAATGTTTTTTCCTATAGAACAGGATGCAGTTTTATTTTAGTAGTAAACAAGCTATTATTTGCGTCGATTTTCACCTGGAGAGGGAAGAATATTGATTGCGCCCCCCCTACCTGCAGTTAAGTGAAAATATTTCGGTACCATTTAATTTTATTATCACGGTCGCGCATCAAGTCGGCCTAGTCTGTCAAAAGATACAATTCATTATAAACATAACAAAATTAATTATAATAATTCTAAAAATATAAGGCAGATTTTCCTACAGTTAGCTCTTTAGTCTTTAGCAATCTTATACATTGACAAGACTTATAAAATAATTGATGTTGAATAATTATTATTAAGATTAAAATATATTATTATGAATTCAAAGAAAGCAAATTGTATTGAGTTAGTATTGGCAAGTTAATCTCACAAAGTCACAAACCAGTCTAGTCTAACTTTAGAGTAGCCTTGTTCGCATTGTTCCAGGTTTAGGCCTATAGATTCCACCGTCTTCGTTCAGGGTTGAAATACTGTAATACTAATAGACTCCGTTATCCGTCTCGATCGCTTCGCTATGCACCATCTTACTGGGTTTAATAAACTCCATCGCCTTCCTGTCGTTCTCTGTTTTGTAGATTACTTCGCCATCGTCTGATCGCTTTGGTTGCATGTTTAATACTGTAATAGACTCCGTCGCCATCGTATCGTTCTGGATACATTGAATAGATTCCATTGTCCATCGCGATCGTTTCATTGTTTACGTTTAATTGACTTCGCCTCCTCGGATTAGGAATTCGGCCATGTTTCGTAGATTCCGCCGTCGTTCAGCAGTTCAGTGTTTTTAATCAAAGCCAGAATTCCGGCACCGGCACCACGATCAACGATTTCGGAAGTAACAGACTCCGTCAACAACACTCGGGGTTTAAAAAATACAACTGAGGGCAACTGGGTGATCATCTATCTGATAGTTGAAAAAGACAGTCTGACAGTTGGTATCAGACTATCTGATAGTTAGCGCCCCATGGGTAAATCCTTACCCCATGGGCTGTTACCTCTCTGACTGACAGCGCAACAGCCCCTATAGCCCCGTAAGCCCCCATAAATATAATTTTAAGTCGGTGGTGTGCTTCCTTCATGTCAGACACTATTAACCAACTAGACCCCAACAGGTACTTTTGCGCGGAAAGGTTTGAACTTTGAAGGCAATTTTCTCAGAATGACATTTTTCGCACGCCATTTCCTAACTGTTTTTTCCAATATTTAAATATGCTTTATATGAATGGTAAATTCATAAGCCTCAATAAATTTCACGCACTTTTTTTAAATTTAATAATATTTCCCCATTCTTTTAATGAAAAATTACAAAAAAATAGGGGTTTTTTTCAGTTTTTGATGAGTTTTGATTTTTTTTCCAAAATTGCCAATTATAAGAAATAGAAAACGAAAATACAAAAAATGCGTGAAAAATTTGATGAAAATGAACATGCTGGTTCCACAAAATGTGGTAACGGAAAATATAAATGGAAAATAACGGAAGAGTAGTCTTTTTAGTGACATTTTTAAAATCTCACGCAGGCCGCTAGGGGGCGCCAAAATTTATGTACTTTTGATGATTCTCTTTTCGATGGGTATGTAGTTTTCTATGCATTTTTCAACCACATTGGAGACATATACTGATTAAGAAAAGACCCTTGATTGTTTACATCTAGGTATTTTATAATACATGAGATTTCTCGAAAGTATTTTTGCTCCTATAAAGAGGGCTGGGAAGATAGCCAGTTAATGTTTTGGATGAGTATGGTCGCAATAAAAGTAAAAATCCCATCCCGATCCCGAAAATCGGGATCCCGACAACCCCGAATCCCGAAAATTGTGGATCCCGATCCCGTTGTAACGCTATACCTTCTACAGGGATTACAATTTAATGGTAAATGTACTTAATTTGAATGTAACAGGAGTAATTTATAAGGAGTGCTACAAGCTACAAGTATTGATGTTGGAAATAACCAAAAGTAAGTAAAAATGAATACAGAAACAAAATAAATCTTTCAAAAAATGGATAATAATTACAGAAAAATAGAAAGAAAGAGCCAAATTTATAAATAGTGTGTAAAGTGAATAATAATACTATAACTTATAATCCGCTGAAGGCCAGATTTGAAGTGGCATAAAGTTGTAATGAAAGTAAATAAAGTAAATACTGTATTATTGTTTGTGGGTTTCCGACCTTCACTCCTACTAACATCGTGAAGGTCAGTAAATAGATCAACCACAAAGTATATGACAAACTCGCTTTTAATGTTTGGAAGCACCAAACATGGCGTCCGAAAGTCGGGTAAAAAATCTGAACTTTTTGTCCTATCGATGCCCTGCCAATTTTCAACTTGATGTCACATGTTTCAGATTTAAATGTCACAAAGTTACTTTGAAATTAATACTCCATATCTCAAGAACCTGTGGTCTAGTGGTTGTTGTCTCTGCTTCCACCTCGAGGTCCCAGGTTCGAATCCGACACCACGCTGAAGAGACCCAGTAAGGTCGAAACGCGTACGAGGATTGGAGAGATATAAGATATTAATTTCAATAAAAATTACGCGATTTCGCCTATTTCTGAAATAGCATTACGCTACTTTTGCGGGGCGAGCCCTGATTTAGATGTAACGTTGGGTCCCCAGCGAAAACCCTCCTCTATATGGATAACGCCCATCTAGTGTTCGTTGCCAGAAAATTAGATCTGGTATGACCTCGTCTTTACTTCTCCAGCAGTCGTGCCCACGGAATCTTAATCTGCGTTTACGGAGGGTGGTTGATACAGGTGGTATGGTATTGTACCATAAAGA
>JAUCBJ010005272.1:0-35007 GCA_032718475.1 Nemertoderma westbladi
AGAGCCTGAGATATCACAGTCTTCCAGATCCTGGATAGCTTGTGGATGGCCGTCCCGGCTTTCCCTTGGCGATTTCAGAAATCTTTACTAGAGCTTTGAACTCATGATTCAAGGTAGCAGAAGTGATTCACATGAATTACCAGTCCATCCAGCAATTAAATGTTATATTGGTCGATTTTCTGCTGGGCTGAGTCCATGTCTACATGTTCAGAATCTTTGTACTATTCACAAAGAGGCCAACACTGGGTGCAGCCTTATTAAAGCTAGATAACAGCTTCTGAGCCCCCACCAATGTCTATGGCAGTAGACCAAGGTTATCAACAAAGTCAAGATCGGTTAGAATTTCTGCTGGGGATCCACAACTACTATTACCTGAAAATGGATATATCTCTACCCCATCAGCACTATGAATATCGAGAGATATCCACAGCACATAGTGAAGAGGAAAGGGTTTATGCTGTGTTGCCAATTGGAACACAGGTTACCACAGTGCACCTCAATATGTCATTCAATATAGAGTATTGCATCAACCTCCAAGCACTCCTAGCGAAAGACAGACTATGGACTCAATCTTGGTGGACAATGGGGTTATACTTATATTTTGGGGGCATACTTATACTTATATTTATATACTTACTTATCTTATATGTTTGTGCTATTTACTACAGTCTATGAACTTCTGGTTTGAAATTAAGTAAATTATGTTATAATAATGGATCTGCACCAGGAGCAAGTGTGGGGCTCGGTTGGTTACCTTGCAGCTGAGACATATGGTGACTGAATCTGGAACCAGAACTGGGAGTCAGTGAGTTTTGGTATCAATGAGGTGACTGGGATGGCATCCAGCCAGCATCCGGAAGTTGGGTCATCGGTTATGTTGAGACAGGTGATCTCTAATTGCATCATAGTGGCTGGGTGTTTGCTATCTTCGCATCTTAAGAGTGCCCTGGAGCATTGAATTATATTCTTCCACGATATCTGAATGCTTGTAGCATGACATGGCAGATACGTAGTAGGTTACTAAAGCGGGGCAGTGAAGGAGTGATTGAGGCTGAACATTGTGTAGTAGGTGTCGTGGAGTGGGAGCCAGCTTGTAAGATTTCCCTGCATTCTCCTGAAGGCAGGATATGGTGGCAGCACACCTGATTGGCACACCAAGCATCCTCATGGACCTTGATTCCTACACAGACATTATCCAACTCCCTGTTGATGTGAACTTGGGACTTGTCAGACTCAGCACCGAGGAAGAAGAGATTGCCCTTTGATGGGTTTATGAGTCTGTATTTCCTCCCATCCCCAATAACTAACTATTGGTAGGTGCTCCAGGACAATCCAGTAGTTGTTGGCAAGATTCATATCGTTAAGGTAGCAGATATTAAACTCAGACTGCAGCGACTGGATAAGAGTTCAAGGTGTATTTGAACAGGAGGAGGAGGAGGAGTGTCCTCTCCCCAGAGAGAAAGGAACTGTCACCAGCATATGGTTGTAGATGCTGGGGCAATGCTGTTGTACAGTCTCGATAGGGTGTCACGTCCTCCATTATGAGAAACTATGCTGCATTTGCCAAATTATGTGGTACAGATGGGATGAGGGATGTTGCCCACAGCCACAAGGCAAATGGTACCCTTCACATCGCCATACTTGATCTTCTCAGCTACCACTGTGGTGAGATGGATGTGATTGTCCCAGTCCTTGGGCCAGCAGATCCAGTAGTAGTGCTTTGTGAGTTTGCAATGTGGTTGCTCTGGAACTCTCATATGGGCCAATTGATCTGGGAGGCGAAGGATCGTTGGTGTCAACAAACACCCCGGCCAGGGGTGGGAATACAGTAGTGGACAAGTAGTAGGAGGCTAAGTCTGGGTACAGCTGGGTTTGCTGGTGATTGTGGAGAGAAGATCGTCTAGATTGGTCCAAGCTGCCTTCGGTAAGTGTCTCCGCTAATTTGTCTGTGAGTTTCGCAGCAGCTCCAGCATATGTCCTCAGCTGAGTATTTTATTGGCAGAGCCATGGGAGACAGCAGATCGGGAGCAGGTGAATCCAAGACAGTTGGTATGTTGAGGGCAGGGGGAAATCCATGTCGAGACCCAGATCCCTGGCAGTGGTTCTAGATATATAACATGCTAATGAATTAACAAGGGAGGTCTCAAATATTACTTGGGTAAAATCCTTGGCTGTGCTACAATATCTCAGGATTTAATGCTCATGAAAAGTTATCGTTCATATAAAAAAAAAAGTTACTTTTGCACTTAAAAATAAACCATTAAACGAACTAAAATCACCAATACATCCAATCATAGTTTGCTAGTACTTAATCAAAAATGTGTGACGAGCGATGAAAGTAAGCGAGCTTAGAACACAGGTACCACTAACTCAATCGGTGTGCCTGTTGTTCTGTTGTGGGGTGAGCGACGAAAGTAAGCGAGCTTAGCATACAGGTACCACTAACTCAATCGGTGTTTCTGTTGTTCTGTTGTGGGGCGAGCGACGAAAGTAAGCGAGCTTAGCATACAGGTACCACTAACTCAATTGGTGTCTGTTGTTGTGTTGTGGGGCGAGCGACGAAAGTAAGCGAGCTTAGCATACAGGTACAACTAACTCAATCTGTGTTTCTGTTGTGGGGCGAGCGACGAAAGTAAGCGAGCTTAGCATACAGGTACCACTAACTCAATCGGTGTGTCTGTTGTTCTGTTGTGGGGCGAGCGAAGAAAGTAAACGAGCTTAGCATATAAGTACCACTAACTCAATCGGTGTGTCTGGCGTTCTGTTGTGTTCAATTTTAAACGTTAATAACTCAGCCAAATGTTAAAGAAATTTAACCAAACTTGGTACATATGTAGTCTGGCCAAAGTTTAGAAATTTTCCAAGTTGAATTTCCGTGTGGCCTTCGAGAAGCTAAGATAATAGCAGTTAATTAGTTAATTATGTTGATTAGCATAAAAACATCAATTTCAACCTACCTCTTAAAGAATATTAATTATTTTCTAGTATAAGATTTAAATAATCATACTTCAAAATTATATAACTGTATTCCCCATACCCCATTCCATTATAGTTTTTAATTAGTTCAAGAGATTTGCTTTAAGAAATGTGTTTTTAATTGATCTAAACGTAATTAAGTTAAAATGCATTCAATCATTTCTTTTCCTTGGCATTCTTGATATTGCCTATTAGATGGGAAACAGTTCAATCATTTCACCACCACTCAGCTTGCTTTATCTTGCACAATGATTGGCGAATTTAATCGTGATTCTTTACATATTAGCTAAATGATATCGTTGAGGCATTGACCTGATAAATTAATATTTCAGTATCAATACTATCGGCATAAGGTAAGTTTTAATAATTTTTACAAATTGGGTTGCCTCCGCACCTAAAAATATATTACTTTAAAACACTAATTTCCTGTTAACACCTCTCTCTGCCTTCCATTAATCCTCTGTGCTCCTTTGGGTTGGGGTGGTGCAGATTAAGAGGACGGTTGAAGCAAGGGGGGGGGGGGGGGAATCTTTCCTCTCTTCTTTGATTTATTGTTATTGGCGTTTTGGTTAAATTTTCTTAATTATTTATTTAAATTTCTTAAGTACCGATTTTGGGATAGAACTGCTCAATTTTAATCTGTATCTAATAACTGAGCCTCATCCTGCGCGATGGCCCCACGAACGTGTATTTCTGTAAGCAGTTCTTTTACACAAGTTTGCACAAAGTTTACAAACATCTATCTGAGGAATCTATCTATTTGCAACTACCCAGCTTTTCGACAATAATGACCGCTTTGGATGCGGATTGAATGATTTACATTTTGAATCAGGGGTATGGTGCAATTGACGAAGCAAAAATATAATTATTTGCAATATTTATTACAGCAGCAAAATAGAGAATAAAAATTACTAATACCGCAATAATTGGCAATATTGTAAATTTTGCTAGCACTATTAGTAGTTATAGTTCGACAATTCTTTAACAACATACTACTGACTGAGTCTGTTTGACTTAAAGTTTTTTTTTCCCCGACTTCCAGACGCTTTTAATATATAAAAATGTATCATACAGTACATACAATAAAAACAGAGTGGGAAATTCAAATTCAAAGTAATTCAAAGTAATTCAAATTCAGCATAACGAGCTAATGGTTACCCATGCATTATGGTTACCTATGCATTGATACTTACTGAATTGGAAGCACCAGTCACATGACTTCGCGCAGTTATTCCACATATAAGAAGGATTCGTCTTACAAAGACCCTGTTTCGCCCAACCTTTACAACTTTGCGATCTATCTTTACAAGTTGGAAATTTTTCCTTGGAGTAGCTGTCCAAGTGAAAATCCTTCAGCTTATAATTAACATGAATCGTTGTACCTTTGATGCATCCAAATTTGGTGTTATAATCTTTGAATAAATCTGTGGGTTGACAATAAAAGAAAATAATGTTGTATGGTGATGATGATTTTTGAGTTAATGACGTCTAAAGATTTAATTAATGAAATTATGAGAAACGGCTAAATAATAAATTACCAATAAATAGCAAGTAACTGATAATCACCAATCTATCTAACCCACATTAGGCAGATTACATGTTAGTGCAGAAGGGAAGAAGTCCTTGGATATCTCAATCAATGGTGCGAAAGATGGAGGCATTGATGCCAAAGAAAGTGGCAAAGAGGAGGCGGCACTGAGGCAGGAATCTATCAACAAAAGTGACAACCGACAGCAGACAACCGACAGCAGACAACTGACGGTTTTTACTTTTCGGTCGATATATTATATATTATATTATTATATATGAAGAATTTGTATTTGTTTTAAGAATGGTGTATTTATTAAATATAATAAAATAGCCTAGCGCTGATGCAAAACCATGCAACTTTGGAACGCCCGCCTCAGTTATTTCTCAACGAAATTCAGATTGTGCTACATTTCTGGAATACTTGCACGGCCGGGTTTCTAGCAGTACCAACAAACAGCTATAAGGTAGACGAATAACTGCGGTAGGACTGGTGCAATATCGACGGAGATACTTTTTTTAAACGCTTGTAGCTAAAGATTGAAAGCCCTTCTTATTCAGTACTATTGAATGCAATACATGAAGTCGTATGAAGGGCCCAATTGCAAAGTTTACTTCATTGTGGTTGTGGTGTTTTAGTAACCATAGTAACAGGAGCATGTTACAAGCAAAGTAATCCAATGCTTACCTTGAGTAACAGCCTGTTTCGTTAAGCTGCTAGTGCTATTAAGTAAATTGATCTTTCAATTATATTGGAAGTGTAAATAAGTACTTACTAATAATTAACTAATAATTTAGGATGGGTAAGATTTAAAGTTTTTGTAGAACCAAATTTTAGGAGGATTGGTCAAAACTAAAATTTATCAAACAAATTTTTAACCCATGCACATTTAAATTTAACATTTTCTAAATTGCGTAAAAATAAAATTTTCTGAAAAAAAATTTTATGCAATAATTCCATTTTCCCTACATCAGACACCTAGTCATCGAAAATGATGAAATAAGAATAAAAAATATTAAGTACAATCCCGTTTGACCCATGCACATGATATTTCAAAATGTACTTTTTTCGAAATTTTAGAAAAACAGCACTTTTCAACAGTTTGTAAACAAAAAACATGAATAAGTTTGGTTGTTTTCCTATTCAAATAAACAAAGCTTGACATTTTCAAAACTGAATTTAATTCTTTAATCTGGTTAACAACCACTGCTAACCCATGCACAAATCACGTCAATGTTAATACTATATACTTATTTATGTATTTATTTATTTATAGTATATTATGTAATAATTTACCACGTTATTGACATAGAGACCCTTAATCATTTATACTTATCAATTTAATTTAATCTAGGATTAGTTTACTTTTTGAATGGCCTCCACATTATTAATTTGACCCTTATCATGTCTATTTAATCTATTTCTATATATTTATTTAATTTATTTATTTTTCGAATGACTTCCCAATTATTTTAAACGTTTTCTGGACTCAATGATGCTCTATTTATATTACACCGTTAGTTGCTATTCTGCTGTTTGTATTTCACTAGTTGTTGTTACTTGGTGCTCGTTAATTTGTTTTTCCCCTAATTCATTCTGTCAATAAAATAATAATAATAGTCATTTATTAAGATAAAAAACTTTGAAACGAAAATCTTCAACAAACAGTTTAATTATCAACGTCATACTTATAGCTATGGAAGTTATGGACCTTTCAATTCCCTAATTAAATCAAAGCACAGCTGGTTTATATCCTTATAAACAAAAAGTGGAGAAACAGCATGATTAACTGCGAGGCATACAGCTCGTTGAACCTAATTAGTTCGGACCATAGAATAGGACCGATTCAATATACCAGAATAAAATAAAAGCCCACAAGTAATCAGTCAAGAGGCATATTCCCCAGAAATCCAAACGAAAACGGTATGTCCCATGGCAACACTGTGAGGTTTATTGTACTGTAAGAGAGAAGATCTTAAGATATCTCAAGATCTACAAAGTAAAAACCGAACAACCGAAAAAAAACAAGGTTGAGAGAGCTAAGGAAGATCTAAAATTGGCCTACAACCTCAGCCAGAAATACATACATGATAAAATTGAAGAAATTACAACAAACTGCTCACGTACAGCAACAATCAAGACTTATCTGGCAAACTGCAAATGAGAAAAAGTAAATGTCGGAACGGTTGTGCTAAGCTGATAGTCCTGAAGAACGTGTTTGAAAATGGAAACATCACTTCAGAAACTTGTTTGGGCAGCGTCAAAACATCGAAGTCAGCCCTACAAGGAAGGTATGACAAGACTCTACGTATAGAAACTGGGGACTCCAAAGAAGCATTAAAAACATGTCCAATCATAAAGTGAGTGGATTAGTGAAATCCCTACAGAGGTATGTAAAATCGGAGTGCTAAACAAACCAATACTGGATGTTTGTAACCAGATGCTGAAAGGGGAAAAGCCACCACTAATTTGGACTAAAAGTCAACCAAAACCACTCCCCAAAAAAGGAGACTTCGGTATACCAATAAACTATCCTGGGCCTGGGATTGTCTGCTTGTAGTAACTGCCAAAATTTACAACAAAATGATTCTATATAGAATTAGGGCTCACATAAAAAACTGCTGTGTTAGAACCAAAACGTAATTCGTCCAAATAGATCAACAATAACTCATATACTTGCACTATGGAGACTGATTGAGGGAATTAAGTCAAACAATCTCCCCGCTCTCCTGACTTTTGTGGACTTCAAGAGGAGTCCATAGAGGTAAAATGCTGGCTAGCATTAAAGCATTCGACTCAATCCATAAAGGTAAAATGCTGGAAATCCTAAGAGCTTATGGAATACCAGAGGTAATTGTGGCTAGCATTGGATTATTATATTGTGACACAGAAGCTCAGGTACTCTCACCAGATGGTGAAACTGAGTTCTTCTCAAACCTGGCTGGCATACTGCAAGGTAACACATTGGCACTATTACTATTCGTAATTGTACTGGATTACGTAATGAGCACGGCCACAAAGGGTGAAGATCTGGGATTCACTCTACAAGAACACAGAAGTAGCAGATATCTGGCATCTAAAGTGACAGACATCGCTTTGGTGATGACATCGCCCTGCATTATAATATGCACAGCTTCTACTAAATATCGTAGAGAAGGCTGCTAAGGAGGTTGGATTGCATATAAATGCTACCATACCATGACCAAATTCAAGACTTGTAATGTTGATGTTAATGTACCTTGGATCATGGATAGAGAGTAGCAAAAACCACATAGAAGTTCGGAAAGCAAACGCATGGGTGGGTAGCTCTATCAAAAATGGATACCATCTGGAAATCAGATCGCTCTAGGCACCTGAAGATTTCTGGCAACCAACTCAAGGAAAGCTTAGCCGTGGATGACTGACTATGAGATATATATACCAACTTGAAAGAGATACTGAACTTGAGACAATCGAAATTGCTACCACTATTGAGTATCGGTAAGCATGGAATGATCTCATTTCCGTAAGTCTTGATTGTTGTTATAGGTGTGCAGTTAGTTGTAACTTCTTCAATTTATCTTGTAAAAAATGTATTTCTCCTGGCTGATGTTGTAGGCCAATTTTAGATCTTCCTTAGCTTTCTCAGCCTTGTTTTTTTCGGTTGTTCGTTGTTCTGCCTTGCCGCGGCATGACTGGTCTTCTCTGTTGCAACAGCCAAGTGTGAGATCCAGCTTCACACTACAGCTGAGTAACAGGTATGAGGCTCTTGCCTCTGAGGCTGTAGATCACTGTGAGGGCTATACTGCCTTTACAAGGTCCGATTATTTAGAGCAGCAGTAGTTCCAGTACTCCTCTACGGGAGTCCATGCTGGGCTCTAACTGCTGAGTACACCAAATCTCTGGATGGCACATTCACAAGAATGCTACGCCGGGTTCATTGTGTCAAGTACAATGCACACATCTCCAACCAGACACTATATAACATTGGAGGTGTCTCATTGGTTCCCCCAAGCTTGACACTAGAACAAAATCGCCTCCGCTTTGCAGGACATTGCTTTCGCCGTGAGGACCAGCCAGTGCATAATCTTGTACTTTGGCAGCCTCATGGAGTGAATAAGCATGGTGGACAGCCCATGACTTTCTTGAGACGCATCTTAAAGGACACTGGCCTTAAAGATGCGGATGATCTAGCAAATGTCATGGGTGATAGGGAGTTGTGGCGGTGCAATTTTGTTGACAAGCCGGCACAGCATTCTGCAATGCAGCATGCCGATCCTAGTAGTAGTAGTGTAGTGACACTATCCTCTCTGGGACTGGGCGCACACACTAGAATAGTACTATTTAGCAAGTCGTTAGACTTGATTACTGTAAGAAGAAAAAGCTGCTGACCACTGGCTACTGACTACTGACCTAGAGCAAAAACGGCGCTAACGATTTAGATGAAATTTTGCATGAACCATGAAAATAGATTTCTATGGGTACTTGTGAAATCGCGGTTTAAATTGAAACATCTCAACTTGTTTTATTTCGGAAAATAGCCCCAAAACACGAATATTGCCATCGCGCAATCATAAAAACACCAGCTGGCACTCATGAAAAATGTATAGTGCATTCAATAGGAAGGGCCAACTAACAAAGAAGTACTTTCTGTGCCACGTATTATCACTCTACTCTACAACCCAGACATTAAGCAAACATTAACTGGTTTAGCTGGCTATTACAGTCTCAGCTGGATAACTCTTCCCAATGTTAATTAATAATTGGCGTGCAAGCGAAACAACTGTTAGTTACACAGTATGTTAGCTACTATTGATTGTACTATGCTCTCATCTAATTATTGTATTATTTTGAAATGTTTGTGCCAACATTAATACTGTGGAGCATGTATGCTTATAAGGAAGAATGTTTACTCAGCCTCATAATGATTCTCCATAAGGCTAACATTATAGTTTGAAATATAAAAATCTGTTATAATAATAATATAATTATTATTTTTGTTTTTTTGTTTTTCAAAGTTACTACAACAGCCCCATTTAGTAACATTTTCAATGTTACTATGGGCTTTTTTCTGTGGTTTTTTTTTCAATGACTTCGCCCCAGATTCTCTGATATGCCTCGCCTTTTCATGATATTGAATATGGGATCAACGAAATTTGCTCTACAACATTCAAATCCATTTCTCATGGTAACTTATTCAATGGTGTTACTCAAAGGAGTTCTCCAGGGGGACACATTAACACCATTTATCTTCTAGCCATCTTGCTGTCGACTACAATCTGCATGTCTCAACACTGTAGTATCTTTCGATTAGTTTAGATGAAGCGGCTTCCAGTATCTGACATCAGCTTCCATTGATGTCAGGTAATTTGTCTCACCACAGAATATTTTAGGTCTTGAAAATGTAAAATCGGAAATATAAAACTTATAGATGACTTTTGCAACCTTGGCCCTGTGGTCCTCATTTATAGATCTAACAAATGAAAGGTGCGGAAGGAACATATTTCGATTATTTTTTGTGCATACACTGACAGATTTACTTACTTCTTTTAGAACAACGATTTATTATGGTATTTTTGCATGGGAATATATCCTCCATTAACCGGTAAGCCACCATATCATACGACTCCAACTCAACTCGTGTGTCAATCTCATTATGAATCCCATCAGCTCCATTATTGTTACCACCATTCACGTCAAAGAAGGTTTGAGTTACTAAAAAAGCAAATTCCTTATATGTAAATCAATGAATCAATTGTTATGGAAGCAACAACTATATTGAATCCAAACATTTAATAGTGAATAAATAATTGTGTAGGCCTATGTCATACCACTGACTCCTCATAGTAGGGTAGCTCAAGGAGAAAATCGTTAATTGTGGGACAAAAGCATAAGTGTCATGATATGGTATATAGAAAAATGTGTAGAATAATCTGAGCATGTGTAGTAATGTCAATTATAATTCTAGAATTCCAAAATGGCTATATATAATTATTGCATTATTATCTGATAATTGACCATTTTACTACTCGAATAAAATACAACAATAGCTACCGGTAGTAGAGCTCTTATATCAAGGGCATCGTAATATATATTATTAGGATGGCCTTGATTATATGTTTGTTTACAAAACTTTCTAGAATGATTTAAGTAGCCAAGGATATCTTGTTCTTCTGGCACAATTCAGTACCTGATCACTTATCTAAAACCTTACTAAATCTACTCCTTGTTAGAGAAATAGTAAAAATAGTTCTAAGTACTTTTATAGATTATTATATACACATGGTGTATATCACATTATGACAGTATATGCCAGTCTGTATAATTAAAATAATTACACATGTTGTTTATCTCCAGTTTCCATCATAATTACACTAAATTTCCAAAAGTTAGTAGGGATATATATGTATATTGTATATATATAAATCGATTAGTTCCTTATTGCGGATAAAATGGAAGCACAATTATTATATATACCACCACCATAAATATATAACAGAATTTACAACATAGGTAATAACATAATGAAATACAGTTAGGGGGGGGGGGGATGATAGAAAAGCTATTATGTACATGAGTTTACAAGGCACTGTAGGATCTGTGGATGTCGCACTGACACTTCACTGACCAGTTGAGAGCGATGTGGACATTCAAATAAATAATGCTCCTCCGTTTCAGGTTTACCACAGGCGCACAAGTCATTTTCGAAGTCACCATATATGTAACGCATGTGTGCTAAGTTGGACTGACCAATAAGTAGCCCTAATATAAATGACTCTTGACTTCTTGTACAATTAAGAGCGATTGGTGATATGGTAGGTGTGAGTACTTCATCTGGGTCATCATAAGATTCTTTCAAGCGCGATTTCCATAAGTGTTGAATATAACTATAAATTTCATTTTGTGTATATTTGAATATCTTTGTGTCTAGTTTATCGGTTGGTAGAAGCGATGTTGCGGATCGAGCGATAGGTAACTCCTTACCAAGCAGTTATGTCTATGGAATATGTGTTGGTGGCTGTTCTGATTAGTCAACCATATATTTTTTGTTGGACTATCTGTTCTGGAACACAATTTTAGCAAACCATAGATTCAAACCATAGTTTTGGATACGGTAAACCACATATCACATTCAGTTGTTCACGGCTTGGGTTATGTATATTCCCGATATTCTTAAGCATATTACATAATATGTGTAGCAGCTTCCCACAAACTCCAATTTTAAAAAGTTTATACAGCAACCCGTTTACCCAGACACTATCAAAAGCTTTCTCAAAGTCTATCATTAAAGCTATCCCTTGTTTCTTCAAACATATATCATCATGGATTGCTCCAGTAAGGCCATATAGATAGTCAGTTGTACTAGATCCTTTTCTGCAGTATTGGTATGATCCATTGGTCAATAACTTTTCTAAACGGTTATCCATTAGGCGCTCAAACAATTTGGCAAAGTAAGAATTTATTGTGATAGGCCTATATGAACCACTAACTTGGTAAGATGGCTAGGTTGGTTTTTGTAAGAAGATATTGTTATTAGATTATCCAGTTATTAGACATAAGTATAAGGTAGAAAATACGACTTGCCCCAAAAACCAAGGCTCTTTATATATAGCGGGTGTAGAGCATCTCGGTCACATGATTTACCATAGCAGTTAACTGATTTAATTGCTAGTTTTAATTCATCAAAGGTGAATTCACTGTTACATAAATTATCTTTCACTAGGTCAATCATCTCTTCACGTTCATGGTTGGTGCATAAATCATCAGGGTTATTTGTTGCAGAGCAACCAACAATTTGGTTATGGTGTTCTTTAATGAACTTGTCAACATGAGCCTTAAATTCATTATCAAAAGCTTCCTCCAATAAATGTTTTCCAGTGTAAAAAGTATCATACAATAATTCACATTTTTCCGCATCAGTTGTTAATAATTTATCACCGCATTTAAGTGATTCCACATTATTATTTCCTGCATTGTTTTCATTAATCAAACGACTGTATGCCTTCCAAAAGTTACTTCCCGTTTTTGTGTTTAGTTCATTAAGCTGCGTATTAAGCCAACTATTTCTTGCACTTAATAAAGCATCAGAAAATAACTCCTTTGCTTGTTTATGCAGCAGTTGTTAGGGAAAATTCACCTAGTCGTTATGGAAACGTGTATCACCTTCAATGTCACTACTAACCATAATATATAGCTAGTTATATTGTCTAATCCCAGTTTCAATCATAATTACATTGGATAAACAGCCGTTGCTAGGGAAAGGTCACATTGTTATAGCAAATAAGACCAAAATTATCTGGTTGCCATGAAAAAGTCACTCCATTGCTAAGGAAGTAACCAACAGGCTCAGATTAATCTTCAATTTCTTTTACATATGGTTAAATTTTCATGCTTTTTGTCAAGCAATTAATGATTTTGCTATTTTATTAGCGTTAAGTCAACAGCGACTTCTTGAAATTAATGATGTAATTCACTCAATGTCTGCATACTTGATAATGAAGCAATCTTAAGGGCCTAGTCAGAACTTATATCAACTATAATGATACAATATTTAATTCAATCTGGAAGGGGCTACTAATGGTCCGCCACCCCTAACTCACACATTGATTTACACCAACTTGTTTTCTATATTATATAATGATGCAATATTTAAAACATCAGTTGGGAGTCGAAATCCTTGAATATATAGAGAAAACAGATGCGGTGAATATGTACTAAACTGATTGAAATGTGCTTAAACTGGTGCATTATATCATTGAAAAGTCTATCATTGAAAATTGTACAATATGTTTAGTACACCGACCTGAGAAGCTTTAATAACATTTAATTATGAAACTTTGGCTCGCACTAAATGTAGTAATACTGACTTACCGAAAGTAGGCCTACTTTATTCTAGTGTTGACATTAAGATATCTGTATACCTTCTGCAAAGTACTCGTTTTGGTTTTTTGCGGCGTAAGTATTTTTCCACTTCCCATTAGCGATTGATGTTGTGTATGATTGTTTAACTTTAGCAAATAATGTCTTATCGATTTCGTTTATCGCAACACCATGAATGCCATGAGCGAATTCGTGTAAGAATATATCTTCGCCACTGTAGCCATCCTGCAAAAATATTATAAATTATAAAAAACTTGCCCACTCACTCACTATATTTGTACCATATATTAATCAAACTCAAATCAAATCTGATTTCAGTGATTGCCGCTTTGCACAAGCCTCACGCTATACCTAATATTTGGTAGTCTAGTGCACTCAAATATGAATTAATAATTATTCTATTATCTTACTCGTATGACCTGTAGTTTTTTTGTGTGGCTGTAGCTTCGCCGCAGAGATTACTGATAATGTTCTTACTATATTATCCGCCGATCCTGATAGGGGATGCTGGCATTGTCATATTGGTATTGCATTGAGCCGCCCCCTTTTGTGATCCAATGTTGAATATGAAGAACTCTGAATTAAAATTAAATGCTGTGTGACATAATTCTACGGTGCCCCTAAAGGGACATGATATATAATTTCTTATTGCTAATGCGTACCAACGACATATTAACTCAACTCGTTAAATCACATAGTAAACGTGCAAGCAACTTACTAACTTGTGCGAATGACTTGTAACTTTGTGTCAATGACTTACTAACTCGTGTGAATGACTTGTAACTTTGTGTCAATGCTAACTCGTGCGAATGACTTGTAACTTTGTGTCAATGACTAACTAACTCGTGTGAATGACTTGTAACTTTGTGTCAATGACTTACTAACTCGTGTGAATGACTTGTAACTTTGTGTCAATGACTTACTAACTTGTGCGAATGACTTCTAACTTTGTGTCAATGACTTACTAACTTGTGCGAATGACTTGTAACTTTGTGTCAATGACTTACTAACTTGTGCGAATGACTTGTAACTTTGTGTCAATGACTTACTAACTTGTGCGAATGACTTGTAACTTTGTGTCAATGACTTACTAACTTGTGCGAATGACTTGTAACTTTGTGTCAATGACTTACTAACTCGTGTGAATGACTTGTAACTTTGTGTCAATGACTTACTAACTCGTGTGAATGACTTGTAACTTTGTGTCAATGACTTACTAACTCGTGTGAATGACTTGTAACTTTGTGTCAATGACTTACTAACTCGTGCGAATGACTTGTAACTTTGTGTCAATGACTAACTAACTCGTGTGAATGACTTGTAACTTTGTGTCAATGACTTACTAACTCGTGTGAATGACTTGTAACTTTGTGTCAATGACTTACTAACTTGTGCGAATGACTTGTAACTTTGTGACAATGAGTTACTAACTTGTGCGAATGACTTGTAACTTTGTGTCAATGACTTACTAACTTGTGCGAATGACTTGTAACTTTGTGTCAATGACTTACTAACTTGTGCGAATGACTTGTAACTTTGTGTCAATGACTTACTAACTCGTGTGAATGACTTGTAACTTTGTGTCAATGACTTACTAACTCGTGTGAATGACTTGTAACTTTGTGTCAATGACTTACTAACTCGTGCGAATGACTTGTAACTTTGTGTCAATGACTTACTAACTCGTGTGAATGACTTGTAACTTTGTGTCAATGACTTACTAACTCGTGTGAATGACTTGTAACTTTGTGTTAATGACTTACTAACTCGTGTGAATGACTTGTAACTTTGTGTCAATGACTTACTAACTCGTGTGAATGACTTGTAACTTTGTGTCTACTACTACTACTACTAGGATCGGCATGCTGCATTGCAGCTGCATTTTTAAGAATGCTGTGCCGGCTTGTCAACAAAATTGCACCGCCACAACTCCCTATCACCCATGACATTTGCTAGATCATCCGCATCTTTAAGGCCAGTGTCCTTTAAGATGCGTCTCAAGAAAGTCATGGGCTGTCCACCATGCTTATTCACTCCATGAGGCTGCCAAAGTACAAGATTATGCACTGGCTGGTCCTCACGGCGAATGCAATGTCCTGCAAAGCGGAGGCGATTTTGTTCTAGTGTCAAGCTTGGGGGAACCAATGAGACACCTCCAATGTTATATAGTGTCTGGTTGGAGATGTGTGCATTGTACTTGACACAATGTACCCGGCGTAGCATTCTTGTGAATATGCCATCCAGAGATTTGGTGTCCTCAGCAGTTAGAGCCCAGCATGGACTCCCGTAGAGGAGTACTGGAACTACTGCTGCTCTAAATAATCGGACCTTAAGTTTCCGATTAATTCTAGGTGACTTCCAAATCCTGGAAAGCCTATTCAAGGCTGCCCATGCCTTTCCCTTACGTATTCGAAGGTCCTCACCTGACTTCCGGATCCATGATCCCAGGTAACAGAAGTCGTCCACATGCTCAAGCATACCATCCTTTGAGCTTATGCTCATCCGATCAGAAACTTGCTGAGGACTTTCAAAGTTAACTGTCAGAATTTTGGTCTTTCTGGAGTTAATAAAAAGACCAACACTAGAAGCAGCATGTTCTAATGAGCTGAGGAGCCGCTGGGCTCCCTCTAATGATTCTGAGAGTACTCCTAAGTCATCAGCAAAGTCTAGATCAGTTATGTACTTGGCAGGATTTCCTCGACTTCTGGAGCCAGTAGGTGGAGTTATCATCACCCCATCATCATTATGATGATCTAAGGACATGCGTAGAACATAGTCAACCACAATAATGAACAGGAATGGTGCAAGTGTGTCTCCTTGGAGGACGCCCCATAACACTTCAAATGGTTCTGTGTCACCATCAACAGTAGACACAAATGTTGTCGAATGACAGTTTGTGTCAATGACTTACTAACTCGTGTGAATGACTTGTAACTTTGTATCAATGACTTACTAACTCGTGTGAATGACTTGTAACTTTGTGTCAATGACTTACTAACTCGTCCGAATGAATTGTAACTTTGTGTCAATGACTTACTAACTTGTGCGAATGACTTGTAACTTTGTGACAATGAGTTACTAACTTGTGCGAATGACTTTAACTTTGTGTCAATGACTTACTAACTTGTGCGAATGACTTGTAACTTTGTGTCAATGACTTACTAACTTGTGCGAATGACTTGTAACTTTGTGTCAATGACTTACTAACTCGTGTGAATGACTTGTAACTTTGTGTCAATGACTTACTAACTCGTGTGAATGACTTGTAACTTTGTGTCAATGACTTACTAACTCGTGCGAATGACTTGTAACTTTGTGTTAATGACTTACTAACTCGTGTGAATGACTTGTAACTTTGTGTCAATGACTTACTAACTCGTGTGAATGACTTGTAACTTTGTGTTAATGACTTACTAACTCGTGTGAATGACTTGTAACTTTGTGTCAATGACTTACTAACTCGTGTGAATGACTTGTAACTTTGTGTCAATGACTTACTAACTCGTGTGAATGACTTGTAACTTTGTATCAATGACTTACTAACTCGTGTGAATGACTTGTAACTTTGTGTCAATGACTTACTAACTCGTCCGAATGAATTGTAACTTTGTGTCAATGACTTACTAACTCGTGTGAATGACTTGTAACTTTGTGTCAATGACTTACTAACTCCTGTTAATGACTTGTAACTTTGTGTCAATGACTTACTAACTCACTCATGTGAATCACTTGTAACTTTGTGTCAATGACTTACTAACTTGTGCGAATGACTTGTAACTTTGTGTCAATGACTTACTAACTCGTGTGAATGACTTGTAACTTTGTGTCAATGACTTACTAACTCGTGTGAATCATTTGTAACTTTGTGTCAATGACTTACTTTCTCGTGTGAATGACTTGTAACTTTGTGTCAATGACATACTAACTCGTGTGAATGACTTGTAACTTTGTGTCAATGACTTACTAACTCGTGTGAATGACTTGTAACTTTGTGTCAATGACTTACTAACTCGTCCGAATGAATTGTAACTTTGTGTCAATGACTTACTAAATCGTGTGAATGACTTGTAACTTTGTGTCAATGACTTACTAACTCGTCCGAATGAATTGTAACTTTGTGTCAATGACTTACTAACTCGTGTGAATGACTTGTAACTTTGTGTCAATGACTTACTAACTCGTGTTAATGACTTGTAACTTTGTGTCAATGACTTTACTAACTCGTGTGAATCACTTGTAACTTTGTGTCAATGACTTACTAACTTGTGCGAATGACTTGTAACTTTGTGTCAATGACTTACTAACTCGTGTGAATGACTTGTAACTTTGTGTCAATGACTTACTAACTCGTGTGAATCATTTGTAACTTTGTGTCAATGACTTACTAACTCGTGTGAATGACTTGTAACTTTGTGTCAATGCTAACTCGTGCGAATGACTTGTAACTTTGTGTCAATGCTAACTCGTGTGAATCACTTGTAACTTTGTGTCAATGACTTACTAACTCGTGTGAATGACTTGTAACTTTGTGTTAATGACTTACTAACTCGTGTGAATGACTTGTAACTTTGTGTCAATGACTTACTAACTCGTGTGAATCATTTGTAACTTTGTGTCAATGACTTACTAACTCGTGTGAATGACTTGTAACTTTGTGTCAATGCTAACTCGTGTGAATCACTTGTAACTTTGTGTCAATGACTTACTAACTTGTGCGAATGACTTGTAACTTTGTGTCAATGACTTACTAACTCGTGTGAATGACTTGTAACTTTGTGTCAATGACTTACTAACTCGTGTGAATCATTTGTAACTTTGTGTCAATGACTTACTAACTCGTCCGAATGAATTGTAACTTTGTGTCAATGACTTACTAACTCGTGTGAATGACTTGTAACTTTGTGTCAATGACTTACTAACTCGTGTTAATGACTTGTAACTTTGTGTCAATGACTTTACTAACTCGTGTGAATCACTTGTAACTTTGTGTCAATGACTTACTAACTTGTGCGAATGACTTGTAACTTTGTGTCAATGACTTACTAACTCGTAATGTCCAACTCCCAATGGCGTCCTAATTTGAATAACAGATTGTACCTTTTGTAAGGTGGTCAATGCCAGATGGGGAGTCCTTAGCATGGATGACGAGGTACCTGGTTTTCTGGGACAATAACCATGAAGACCTGACTGACTTACAAACTATACTTAGTTTGTAAAAGTAATACTCAAAATAAAAATACAACATTTCTAGCGGTTTTATTCAATGCAGTACTCACTTGTGCTACTGGGTAGCAATCCTGATTCTCTTCAGCTCCAGTTGATATGGGAATTGATAAGATAGCGCCATATCCGCGTGATAATGCGGCAATGTGGGAATGTTCTGGAATGTCCGAAGATACTTCGTCAGCCGCCATTAAACCGGCTCGTCCTTGAGCATTAAAGTAAGCGTCCCTTAAATCCCGCCTATCGGCGAACAGAAACCAAACCGTATAACAGGCTCGAGTTAGTGCACTGTCTGATACCTTGTCCGAGCTTATTATTGGAATACCGTAAGCGTGGAGGTATTTCTTGTAGAAAGGAGATAGTTTGAGTTCTTCTTTCACAGAAATGGGAACCGGTGAAACATATTTACAGTTACAGTTTCTCCAGGATCTACCACGGTCGGGAAAAAAGGGACTTCTTGCTGATCGGCTGTTAAATACGATTTTATAATCATGGAAACTTTTTGACAGAGGCAAATAGCAGAAAACACCTGTAACATTATAAAACATTTAGATATTAATTTTATTCCAAAATTCCAAAACATTTTAAACTCCATTAGTATCATATCACATTTTTATGTAGCTTAATATTACTATGGTAAGTTACAATAAAATTTAATTTTGAAAATAATTAAAATCGTAATCATTAAAATTGTTATCGTCACAAACAATGTATTGGCAGATAGTCCTATAGGCCTAATACCTACTTTTATAGTGTTTATATTATATCAACCATAGGCTTACGACTTTCAAGACATTCAGGTTAGTGGTAGTGCAGTAAGTTGGTGTACCGGTAACACCGGTAAATGTGTTACCGCGATTAGCGGTTTTGCTACTTTTAAAGGTTAGAGAAATTCCATCCAGATTATACATTTTCTACAGTTTATCCATTTTTTTATACATTTGTTAACAACAAAAGTTTCATACACAGTACTTAATAAGTAGTCGTTTCGTATTGACACAATTCTGAAATTAAACACACACTTGTCACCAATTAGTTTACAATGTTGTGCCCCACTATCTTTATTTACACCCACACCCATTACACAACACACACCTCTTTGACACTTATTCTGCGCAATCTTACACTTTCCTTTTGTTGACAACTCCACTTATTCGGACACATACAATACATGGGGGGGGGGGTTCTTGCAACTACAACCTTGGTTCTTCGGATATTAGGAACCATTTATGTTAGATATTACATCATTGTATCACAGATTCTCAGCCAGACCTCAGACACAATGAGTTGACTAAGACTTACTGATCAACAAATATCCCCAACAACGTGGGAATTGAGCCATTTGGGGTGCTGATTAATCCGACAGATCAACTGTTGTTAACGTGATGATATCATTGATAATCACCCAGATATCGGAAATAAACAAACATAATATATTTTTTAATTAATCAAACAGAATTTATTTACAATATGGCAACTTATTGGTAAATCATGATAAATCTGAAATAGGTATATGTAACCTTTCACGTTATCCTGTAGTTAGGAACGCCGAAAAATCATAAAAAACTTTTAAACAAAATTTAGTAGATTATAGAACTCCGCTTGGGTATTCTTCCTACCAAAGTAAATCGATAGATAGTTTATTTATATTATTTTTATTCAATTTATCATATTTATGATTTTTGAATAAGATAAGGGGGAAGTTTCCAGTTTCGAGTGCTTACAACGCCAAACTCTGGCTAGTTTTATAGAGGTATTATTATGCTGATGCCAAATGTGCTTCAAATAAATTGTACAAAGTAAAAAGCATTTAATATTAGCAATCTATTCTGGCAGAATGAGTTGTTATAGAAAATATGTTGGCAAACGATATATTGGCCCATTAATATTTTAAACACTCCTGACAATGAGACTATGTGGTGGATTTTCAGACCTGTCAATAGCAAAAACATCTTCAGTAAGTTTATTTTTCGAAATAAATATTAGATAGATTGTAGCCTTAAAGTAATTTAACTTGTCGTGGGTATCGAGTATTAATTCGAATTTAGAATTTCAAAAATTTGTATTATCAATGACATGTCTAGTGTTTTTTATATTGTTATAAAATTAAAATTATTGAAATTACTTTAACAATAATGACAAAAAAATATCTTCAAAACTATAAAAATATCGTTTTCGTTAATGTATTTTTTTTAACAATTTCAGGTTGGTACCCAGCGAAAATTATGATAATATGAAACCGAAACTGAAACTAATTCATCCTAAATGGCAATAATATTTATGAAAAAAATACTATGGATTTCGCCAACATCACCATTCTCTAACTCATGCGTCCAGGTGTGGTATATACTGAAATGGCAATAGGCCATTTCACTGCTGTGATGAATAACAAGAGACTGTTCCCCGAAACAAATATATACTACGCAAAATTTATTCATTATTACAATACAATAATATCTTTATTTGTTGTGCAATTAAGGAAATTGCTAATGAATAATGTATTTGCAATTATGCTTAGGTTTATATGTTTGGGGGTTTAATTAGGTACGCACACGCTTGTCTGTTGTTAATTACATTGGCTGTTTCTGATTAACGAATGATAATCGAATTGCACTTTGTGCTCAAAAGGGATGATGCCCTTTCGCCGTAGTTTAATGTATGACAGCAAATAAAATATCTATTACAATGTGTTCCCTCTTCTAATTCTAATTCCACAACCAAATAAACATTCTCGTCGTATTTGATATTATCTTTCACCTAATAATTATAATAATACTTTGGCTAGTTATATATTGGCCTCCGACACACAAAACCCCACCCCTACCCCCAACCCCCCCCCCCCCCCCCCCCCCCCCCCCCCATACCTGCCAACACTGAACACAAATCCCCGTTTGGAAAACGGGCGATTGCTCACAGTTTTGGCTTGCCCCGCCCACATACATGCACAGATCGGGGAACACATTTACCATTTAGTGTACTACTACTGCTAGCGCTAGGACGAGCGAACTCGGACAGTGGAAATGAGGTGTAGGATGACTCTATAGGTAGCTTCTTGTCATATATTTTCCTTGTAGGGCTGACCTCGATGTTTGGTGGCTGCCCAAGCAAGTTTCTGAAGTGATCTTTCCAATTCCCAACACGTTCTTCGGGACTATCAGCTTTGAAGTGCCCCTTATCTCAACTTTTCCGACCAGATACCTCATTTACAGTTTGCCTTGATTGTTGGTGTATATTAGCAGTTGTAATTTCATCAATCTTGTCCTGTATGTACTTCTCCTGGCTGATGCTGTAGGTCAATTTAAGATCTTCCTTAGCTTTCTCAACCTTGTTGAATGTTGATGTTTTCGGTTGTTGGTTGTTCGATTTTTACTTTGTAAGCTATCTTAAGATCTTCTCTCTTACAAGTAACCTCAGAGTCTTGCCACCAGTCTTGCCAACATAATGTTTTCGTTTGGGTTTCTGGGGAATAAGCCTCTTGGCTGATTCCTTATGGCTTTTATTATATTCTGTTGTATTGAATCTGTAGACCGGTCTTCATCAATTGACTGAACTACTTCAAATCGGTTTTGAACTTCTACTGTGTTAGCATCCTTTACTGCATTGTCAGTTCTGAGTTTCGCCCAGTCATAGTTGATATGCTTGCATGTCCTGGGATTGCTGGCTCTTAAACTGAGTCTGATCTCGCAGTTAATCATGCTGTTTCTCCACTTTTTGTTTATAAGGATGTATAATCCAGCTGTGCCTTGGATACATTAGAGTATTGAAAGGTCCATAGCTTCCCCTTATTCTTTTCGAATGTGGTGTTTGTTTGTATCAATTCACATTCTTCCATTAGGTCTAAGAGTAAGCACCCATTTCTGTTCGAACTGGTGTTATAGGAACATAGTGTAACACTTGATGTATTCTGGGCCAATTTGAGCATTGAAGTCACCAGCAATGACGTTGATGTTGTGTTTCGGAATGTCCTTTATAAGTCACGTCAGATCTTCATAAAACTTTAGATCCTCATACAGATTGTTCTGACATTTAGTGTATGGTACATCAGTAATGGGATAAATTAGAGTTGAGCTGATAATGCTCCTGTAGTGAATGATTTATTCATTGATTGAGTGATTTCAATATGATATTGTTCAGAAATGAAAAAAATTAGGAAGCATGTCACACTGGGTTCAACCAGTTTTTTTGGGACTAATGTTTCGAGTACGACACCTGGAGAGGGATACAAGTTGCGATCCAAAACACTTATACATTATACATTGTACCCAGCTGTTATATCCCATGTGGCCATGTCTTAGTTATACTGTCTTGGGTGATGGGATTTACTACTGATGTACAGCAGTACTGATATACTGCGGTAGGCTACTGAATCTGTACCAGGATAGCAGTACTAGCACTGGACCCACTGATGACTGATTATTATTATATTACACCTTATATATTATGACCTCATATATTATATGTATATGGTTGCGAACACATCATGGTGCTGTGAGTAGGATAATTTTCAGCATCACAGATACATAATCAATAGACGGGTTTAAAAGATGGAAACTGGCTGGATTAACTACCAATGAGTCATTAAACTCGAAGAGAAACCCTACTGACTACTGAGACCAGATATCTACATTCTAGACATTTTGCACTCCAGAATTCTTACAGCAAATTGTGTCTGTTGGCACTGTGCCAAGCATCCTGATTACCGTCTGGTGTGGAACGAAATGGTGCAGTGATTTTCGTTCTGTGGGTCTTTGATTATTGATGTCTTTTAATTTTTTCTGAACCTTTTTTTATCATTCAATTTCTTGGGAGCAGCTTGTTTGTCCACAGTTATTGTGGTCCTACTTGGTTAGATAGATAGATATAGAGGAGTGAAAAGCAAGGGACCAACCGATCCGATGATTCTTATTTTATTTTTATAAGAGGGCAGCTATCACTGAGTAAGTAGAAATCACGCTGTGCTTTTGTAGATTTCTCTTGTGCAAAGCTTGATTGGGCAGCAGTAAGTACATAACTTCTACTTTTAAGAGATATGCCTGATTGGTTAGTACTGTTCGTAAAAATGTCTTGAATTCAGTATTCCAACGTAAAGTGCTTCTTCCCTCATTGACTGAAGGCGGGGTAACATGATGGTTGCAAAAATGGTTTGAAATATACATAGTGGTATCATTTACTTTTATTAAATATTAATTGTCTAATAAATAAATTACTTTTTATGATAATAGTATGATGCTGAAGAAAAAATATAATTAATTTGATACATTGACGCATATGACAACGATGTTACATAACAAAAAATACCATATAAACAATACGTCGCATATAGTATGGGAAGACAAGTATAATTTGTAAACTAGGAAAGCAACTGATAAAGTACTCATAGTGATATATTCCCAAGCATGAAGCTGACCATAGCCGATGTCATTGCCAGCAGTTAGTAGTGCTTAAGGCCATAGGTTCCAAAAAAGGGGAGAATTGTACCACACAAAAGGTTATAACGGTTCTACAATATTAAGCGAAGGTTTAACAAAATAGTTCTAGTATGGTACCTCAAAACATGCGGAAATGCTCTAAGTCAACAAAGAGTGACAAATATTGATATTTTGTCGAATTAATGTAAATAGAGAGAGATTGGTGGAGGCTTATTAATAATAACATAGCACAAAATTGTCAGGTTCAGAGATTCACTAGTGCCAAATGCATAGAATAGTTGTAGGTTTCGAAGCCGCGTCTGTCTACACTATTTTGAAAAAGATTAGCATTGGATTGATTATGAATACGAGGAATCTTTGACCCTATTGACTTCAGTAATTCGTTACAAGTAACAAATGGAATTCTGGGAAATGGGACTGTTACATGTGGTAATGCTACCGATTAGCAGTTTCTGCTAGCGAACAGCGGGATTTGTTACCATTGGGCATTCATTACATTGTATGATTTAGCACTTAGCAACTGTCAGTTGCTAGTGACTTTGAAACAAGTGGTACTGGCATAACCGTGTTCACTGTTGTCGGTTGTGTTGTTGGTATGCCGTTTTGTCCGACGTCCCAGGCGAACACATAACTCCGTGAGTGGTGGGTATCCAGCCTCACTAGTAATGGTTGGTTGGATTCCTTATGACCACTAGTGTTGTGAACCTGATTCTGTACTTCTTGGTCCAATCTGGTCAGTATGGTCACACAGGAAGGATCGTCTTGAGAGCTGCAGGCACTGGTGGGTATGGAACTGTCATCTATATAGGGAATTCTCGATTCACAAGGCAATCTGAAGCAATTTGGTGATATTCCTGGAAGTCTTGGGCTGCAACAATAATTAAATTAATGTTTCTGATTAAATGTTTATTAAATCAATGTTAATCATCTGTTCACGCAAAATATACGGAAATAAAACCTGCAACAGGTAATCGTATATATTAGTAATACAGAACACTACATCATTATTGTGTAAATCTAGAACTAATAAATAATCGTAATTTAAACATCAAATTAAAATAAAATTAATATTAAATATTAGAAATTAAAATATAATTTTTTAATAAGGGTGGAAAAAACATATTAAACTTATTTAAACCTTTGATAAAATAAACGAACTCACTTAGAAATCGCTTTGTGGCAGAATGATTTGGCTGATGCATTACTGTTAGCAACGTATTCAACGATGTGATTGTGTTGGTTTCTTTGACGATGTCGTTTGCACAAACACAAAATTAGTAAACAAATAATGATCATGAGAATTAACAGAATTCCCAGACAGAGGGCCACTGGGTAACTTTTGTCTTTAAAAACAGCTGTGGAGAAAACAAATAGTTGAGTAATAAATTATGGTAATAAATAATGAAATATTTTTTCAATTGTAGGTATTTGTAACGGATATTTGGGTATTGCAGAATAGGTTAATAATTAAACGCGCTTGTGCATTGTGCCACCAGTGGCGTATTAAATTATTATAATTAAATGTGCTAAGCACGATGAACTCAATTCGCCCCCTAGCTGCAGACAGGGAAACTATATAAGTCTGTCTGTGTGCAGAATTTCTAAACTTTTGATAGACTACATGTGTACCAAGTTTGGATCCATTTAATCCATGTGTAGAGCTAGGTACTCGAGCAGAGCTTTAATAATTAATATATTCACTGTAATTTACTGGTTTTAATACAAATATATTTCATTTCTAGATTGCAGACAGCAACCTATGCAACGTATATGAAATTATAAAGACAACTATATTATCGAGATAATTATGTTGAGGTAATATTCCTCAATTAGTTGATTCCGATAATTCTGTCATAGAAAAATCATTTGTTGATCTATTTTGTGATGAATTGTCCCTCCAATTGGGGATTTTGGTGCTGTGGAATTCCGTCATTGTAATTTTCGTACATAAATGATGTTTTGAATTTCCCTCCAATATTTGTATCACTTTTTATTATTTAAACTGTAATTGCAATTGGTGATGGGTTTCTCTCATATTATTATTATAATCTGGAAAGTTTAGCCAATTTTTGTTTTGTAGTGATAATTAAGAAAATACTAGTTGATTTATTGTATAATAATATTAATTGATTTTTCATTTTCCTCTGACTTCATTTGTGTAACGGGAGTTATAGGATGTTGCAGCTGACATCTCCCATCCCCAGAAATACTGAGGGAAGAGATAGTAAATAAGTTATAGTAATAGAGATTATAAAATTAATATCCCATGCACTTAGTGGCTGGTCTTTTTAAAACCAGCCTTTATTGTCGGGTTCCAGTTCCAGAATTTTGTGAAAGCAGTGTTAGTCCCAAGCTTGTTGGAAGAGAAGTATCAGTGGATGCCACTATAGAGTCTGGCTGGAAGACTTACTGGTAGGGAACCGATATTGGCAATGAACGTAGTCAATAGCTGATAGAATGCGCTCTAAACAAATTCAATAGCTCAGCTAGCTAATGTATAAATAATAACAAAATTACATGTAATTTACATTGTGCAATGGAGAAATTCGGTAATTTACATTCCAAAATCACAGATTAATTCATTATTTATTACCTTGGAATTAGAAACATTGTGGATTGTAGCTACTAATAATTACATAAAATATAAACTTACTAATGGTATCTGGCGGTGGGCATCCTGGTAAAACAGGCACTGTAACAGGCACTACATTTACATTAGGCACTGTAGGGCAACTAGAAATCCAGCATTCGTGGTAATACATCATAGGTTGAGATTCATCACTTGAAGCGAGTTCATGTCTCGCAGCTACAGTGACTTTGTACCAGGTGTCCAAAATTAGGTTATCTAGTATCAATTTGGTGTCAGACGTTGTAAACATTATTGATATCTCTTCTTCATCACGTTTTACTCTAACATCTTGGTATATTTCGGATTCATTCCTGGAAAGAATGTCACCATTATAATGATAAATATTAAAATTATAGTAAAATAAAATAAATTACATGAACGATTTTGTTATACCTACCTACCGTTGTTATAATTATTCGTAATTTTGGTATTAGAGAAATATACTATACTGTGTATATTATGTACTGTATTTTCGATAAACAAACAGTGGCCAATAAATAGGGGTCGAAATGTAATAAATAATAACAACCTTAATGATTGGTTTATTAATATATAAAAAATATTCATTAAACTGTAAAAATTATTACCTTCAACGCAGAAAAATAATTCTAGTGTAAAATATGGTAAATAAGGATTCAATGGTAATGTTTTAAATTGTTTTCGAAAATAGTACATCCCCCCCCCCCCCCCCCCCCCCCCCCATTCACTCACCTATTTGCTTCTGTTTCATTATATTCTAGCTGGCGCTTTTCATAAGTTAAGGTAATACTATATGTAACGGAGGGCATATCTCCACTGTAACCTGGTACCCATTGTAATATAGCCTCTCCTGAAGCAGTTGGTGTTATTGATATGTTCGAAGGGGAATCAGGTGGAACTGAAATTTATAAGAGAGTTTTATTGAATCTTTTTGGTGCTGCCATTTCTATACACCGAGATATTTATAAGAGACCGTACAATTAATTCAGTGTCATATTTTATGTAACATCAGATAATATCTTTCAATGTGATTTGCAGCTAAAAAATCCTTAATTATCCTGATATTTTATTCATAATGAACATTGCAGTAGTTTTAAGTAGTCAGAATCAACATATGTTATGTAATTCAAATACGTAAATGTTAAGTATCTGATTTTCCAAATTAATTTATTTATTTTAATATTGCGTTGTAATAATAAAGATATGCGAGACATATGTTGGTTTCAGTATTACAGCTTTTATCAAATATGTTTCTACTAACAAAAATCATGGTAATAACTTACATACTGTGAAACACCATTGGCAGGTTTTCCTGCATTTTTCCCACATGTATCGGGGATTGGAAACGCATTCATTACTGGCGTAATTCCCGCACTCTCCATCGCTATCCTCGCACGGAGGGAGTGTCTCCTTTGTGTAGCTGTCTACATGAAAGTCGTTGAGAGTGTAGGTTGGGTATGGAAGAGTCTCGGCACGGGCGAGACAACCAAACTTCGTGGCAAAATCACTAAATAGATCTGCAACAATGCATTAATTAATAATAATTGTTGTAAAATTACAAGTATGACACTTAAGTTTCTACATTAAACATGCCAAATTATTTAGAGGCACCTTCCTGTATCAGTGACTGACGCTGTGTGGACAATGTACACTTAGCTAAATGTTATAGAAAGCAGAACATTTAATTCGGCAATTAAAATCTTCTTTATCTACTTTGCCATTGGCGCTTAATAGAAATAATTTATATTTAATCATATATGTTACAACGACACATAAGCGGAAAACAGCAATAAAATTGTAACAAATCGGAGTCCATAGTTGTTATATTATATATATATATTATATAATAATATAGGTTTATAATATAGGGCCATGGTGAGTAATTAACTTAAAGGAAGAACAGTAGTCTTACACCCCCAATAAAAAAGTTAATTTTAAAATAGTTAAGTTAATATTTATACATAACAACCCCCTGTTAGTCAGTATGTCGTTAACATCAACTATCATCTTATGGTGAGTAATTGACCGACTTAAGCGGACCCGTGTTAATAATGGTTCTTCCTTTATTAATATAATTAGGTTTTGTGCAGAAGCGAAAGACGTCACTGGGGGTTTTCAACCTATTCGGTCTCTTCAGTAACGCTACCAGTTCAGCCACATTCCCATGACTCCCTTAGTGCACTTCCATCGAATAGGCTTTAGTTGCACATCCTATATGTAACAGAGGACCTAGCATCCCCGAGTATGTTAGAGTTAAAGAGGAGGGAAGTACAAATACATAAATATACAGTATTGCTTCCTGAAATGAATTAGAGTTGAGCTGAAGGTGTACTTATATTGGCCGCGTTAATGCGTTTTGACCTACAGTTGTAGGTCAAAACCTACCTAAGGACTTTACAGGGAAACTAACCTCGCTTCGAGCATCGGTTTATTGGTACATTTTTGCATGGAAATATTTCTTCTAGAACACTATACCCGCCAGTATCGTATTCTTGTAGACCTTCCCTGGTTGTAACATCACTATGGGCATGGTCAGCACTCTCCTCTCCCAAATCGTGGGAGTTAAAGAAACTTTGAGCAACTAAAATATATCGGAAAACAACAATTACGGACAAACCAAAAACAACAAACCATATTTTAATATATTCATTAGAAAATCATTCTAATTCAGTAAATTCTGAATTTGATCACCACAGATATCTACTTCCTTCCACCATAACAAGAAACAACTGATCTTCATTTGTCACTTTCCTAATTTTCAAGTTATGTTTTGAAAATTCAATTGTAAAATATGAAAAATATATATTTAATATACAATTATAGGTTTTTATTACTTACGTTCAGCAAAATATTCAATATTATTTGTTCCAGCAAATACATTTTGCCATTTACCGGCATTTACTGCTGCCGTATAGGCGTCTTTAATATCATTAAACATATCAGGAAAGTTTCTTTTCAGTGCAACGCCATGGACGGCATGTATGAACTCATGAAGGAACATATCCTCGTTGCTGTAGAAGTCCTGTAGAATGAATATGTGTAGAATGAATATGTGTAGAATGAATATGTGTAGAATGAATATGTGTAGAATGAATATGTGTAGAATGAATATGTGTAGAATGAATATGTGTAGAATGAATATGTGTAGAATGAATATGTGTAGAATGAATATCTGTAGAATGAATATGTGTAGAATGAATATGTGTATAATGAATATGTGTAGAATGAATATGTGTAGAATGCATATGTGTAGAATGCATATGTGTATAATGAATATGTGTAGAATGAATATGTGTAGAATGAATATGTGTAGAATGGATATGTGGTAGAATGAATATGTGGTAGAATGGATATGTGGGTAGAATGAATATGGTGGTAGAATGAATATGTGGTAGAATGCATATGTGGTATAATGGATATGTGGTAGAATGAATATGGTGGTAGAATGGATATCTGGTAGAATGAATATGGTGGTAGAATGGATATGGTGGTAGAATGAATATGTGGTAGAATGAATATGTGTAGAATGAATATGTGTAGAATGAATATGGTGGTAGAATGCATATGTGGTAGAATGGATATGGGGGTAGAATGGATATGTGGTAGAATGGATATGTGGTAGAATGGATATGTGGGTATAATGGATATGTGGTAGAATGGATATGCGGTAGAATGGATATGTGGGTAGAATGAATAGGTGTAGAATGCATATGTGTAGAATGAATATGTGTAGAATGGATATGTGGTAGAATGGATATGTCAGGTGTAAATATATATTATTCTACATATTATATATCGTAATCGTAAATGCGAATAGTGTAATAAATAATCTTGATTAGGCCTACTGTATAATAGGCCTACTGTATAATAGGCCTACTGTATAATAGGCCTACTGTATAATAGGCCTACTGTATATTAGGCCTACTGTATAATAGGCCTACTGTATAATAGGCCTACTGTATAATAGGCCTACTGTATAATAGGCCTACTGTATAATATGCCTACTGTATAATAGGCCTACTGTATAATAGGCCTACTGTATGCTGGTAAACAAAAATTCCCTTCATTCAGATACTTTTCAAAACTGACGGGCACATGAAAATCATGGCAATTATATTGGCTATGATTTATTTTAAAATGAATTTTTGATTTCAGTAAAAATTTTACATTCACAATTTAACAGTTTATTCAGTTTTTTGTATTTCGGAAATTTTCAGTTCAAGATGCGTCCTTTGTTTATTAATTCCCTTCAAATCGTATTTTTAATTTTATACTATCCCGAGATATTATTTTATTATTTACAGGAATTAAGTCACCGTTTGTCAACAATTTATGCAATTTGCAAATTAATAATTTGGTACATGCCACATTTCATAAATACCCGCAGGAGTACTATGTACCATCAAGATCTAAAATATCCACATTTTGTACTATTTTTACTATTATTCATTACTATTTACATTCACGTTTCCAACACCTGTTGTTGGCTAATGTGTCATATGTAACATTGTGTACTAATATATTATTAAATATATTACTATTTATTTTATATTAATTAATTAAATAGTAAGTAGTAAACCTTTTTTTTGGGATAACAATCAAGGTTTTCTTCGCCACCTGTGGAAATCAATGTTTCCAGTGTGGCTCCAATACCACGAACACCTTGGTTGCTATCCAATAAATTATGTTCTGGAATATCGGTTGCCAATTCCGTCGTGGCGATAACACCGGCTCGTCCATAGGCGTTAAAGTAAGCGTCCCTTAAATCCCGTCTATCGGCGAACAGAAACCAAACCGTATAACAGGCTCGAGTTAGTGCACTGTCTGATACCTTGTCCGAGCTTATTATTGGAATACCGTAAGCATGGAGGTATTTCTTGTAGAAAGGAGATAGTTTGAGTTCTTCTTTCACAGAAATGGGAACCGGTGAAATGTATTTACAGTTGCAGTTTCTCCAAGATCTACCACGGTCAGGTAATACTGCCAACTTGTCTTCCATATCTTTTGATAAAATCTTCCCTGTTGTATCTCCGACGGGAACTGTAATTGAAAAAAAATCTGACATATAATTGAATCCTGTGGTTTTTGATGTCAGTTTGGGTGGTTAGGGATTTTATGTAACCCGAACTACGTTAAATAGTAATCAAGTAATGATCATTTTTATTAAAAGTAAACTTTAGTTTACAAAAATAAATTTTCACAGGACTCAGATATTCTCAAATATGTAGCTAAAGTTCGACAAAAACTGGGTGGATAATTATTATTATTATTTATATATTTATAAATATTTTTATTATTTATACTGTTGATATTACTATCATGACAACACAACGTGACAAATACAAATACAAATATGACAAATACATTATTTCGTAGAAAAAATCATGAACGTACGTACGATTATAATAATAAGTGGGAGTTAGGGTCCTAAGTTAAGGCAACTTATTAAATGATTAATAAAGTTTGAAAGCGAGATATTGGGAGCAAGTTATTGAATAGGGAATGAAACATCTTTACTAATCTACCTGTGTGCTGGTGGTATCCTTGGCCTTACAGGGAGACCCGCTACCTACCTATACCTGTGTGCTGGTGGTATCCTTGGCCTTACAGGGAGACCCGCTACCTACCTATACCTGTGTGCTGGTGGTATCCTTGGCCTTACAGGGAGACCCGCTACCTACCTATACCTGTGTGCTGGTGGTATCTTTGGCCTTACAGGGCGACCCGCTACCTACCTATACCTGTGTGCTGGTGGTATCCTTGGCCTTACAGGGCGACCCGCTACCTACCTATACCTGTGTGCTGGTGGTATCCTTGGCCTTACAGGGCGACCCGCTACCTACCTATACCTGTGTGCTGGTGGTATCCTTGGCCTTACAGGGAGACCCGCTACCTACCTATACCTGTGTGCTGTGCGTATGTTCAGCATACTTTCATTATATGGGATTCCTGATGAAATTATTGCAGCAATCAGATCAGTATACGATGGTTCGACAACATTTGTGTCTACTGTTGACGGTGACACAGAACCATTTGAAGTGTTATGGGGCGTCCTCCAAGGAGACACACTTGCACCATTCTTGTTCATTATTGTGGTTGACTATGTTCTACGCATGTCCTTAGATCATCATAATGATGATGGGGTGATGATAACTCCACCTACTGGCTCCAGAAGTCGAGGAAATCCTGCCAAGTACCTAACTGATCTAGACTTTGCTGATGACTTAGGAGTACTCTCAGAATCATTAGAGGGAGCCCAACGGCTCCTCAGCTCATTAGAACATGCTGCTTCTAGTGTTGGTCTTTTTATTAACTCCAGAAAGACCAAAATTCTGACCGTTAACTTTGAAAGTCCTCAGCAAGTCTCTGATCGGATGAGCATAAGCTCAAAGGATGGTATGCTTGAGCATGTGGACGACTTCTGTTACCTGGGATCATGGATCCGGAAGTCAGGTGAGGACCTTCGAATACGTAAGGGAAAGGCATGGGCAGCCTTGAATAGGCTTTCCAGGATTTGGAAGTCACCGAGAATTAATCGGAAACTTAAGGTCCGATTATTTAGAGCAGCAGTAGTTCCAGTACTCCTCTATGGGAGTCCATGCTGGGCTCTAACTGCTGAGGACACCAAATCTCTGGATGGCACATTCACAAGAATGCTACGCCGGGTTCATTGTGTCAAGTACAATGCACACATCTCCAACCAGACACTATATAACATTGGAGGTGTCTCATTGGTTCCCCCAAGCTTGACACTAGAACAAAACCGCCTCCGCTTTGCAGGACATTGCTTTCGCCGTGAGGACCAGCCAGTGCATAATCTTGTACTTTGGCAGCCTCATGGAGTGAAAAAGCATGGTGGACAGCCCATGACTTTCTTGAGACGCATCTTAAAGGACACTGGCCTTAAAGATGCGGATGATCTAGCAAATGTCATGGGTGATAGGGAGTTGTGGCGGTGCAATTTTGTTGACAAGCCGGCACAGCATTCTTAAAAATGCAGCTGCAATGCAGCATGCCGATCCTAGTAGTAGTGTGCTGGTGGTATCCTTGGCCTTACAGGGAGACCCGCTACCTACCTATACCTGTGTGCTGGTGGTATCATTGGCCTTACAGGGAGACCCGCTACCTACCTATCCTATACCTGCGTGCTGGTGGTATCCTTGGCCTTACAGGGAGACCCGCTACCTACCTATACCTGTGTGCTGGTGGTATCCTTGGCCTTACAGGGAGACCCGCTACCTACCTATACCTGTGTGCTGGTGGTATCCTTGGCCTTACAGGGAGACCCGCTACCTACCTATCCTATACCTGCGTGCTGGTGGTATCTTTGGCCTTACAGGGAGACCCGCTACCTACCTATACCTGTGTGCTGGTGGTATCCTTGGCCTTACAGGGAGACCTGCTACCTACCTATACCTGTGTGCTGGTGGTATCCTTGGCCTTACAGGGAGACCCGCTACCTACCTATCCTATACCTGTGTTCTGTTGGTGTCCTTGGCCTTACAGGGAGACCTGCTACCTACCTATACCTGTGTGCTGGTGGTATCCTTGGCCTTACAGGGAGACCCGCTACCTACCTATCCTATACCTGCGTGCTGGTGGTATCCTTGGCCTTACAGGGAGACCTGCTCTCTACCTATACCTGCGTGCTGGTGGTATCCTTGGCCTTACAGGGAGACCCGCTACCTACCTATCCTATACCTGCGTGCTGGTGGTATCCTTGGCCTTACAGGGAGACCTGCTCTCTACCTATACCTGCGTGCTGGTGGTATCCTTGGCCTTACAGGGAGACCCGCTACCTACCTATACCTGTGTGCTGGTGGTATCCTTGGCCTTACAGGGAGACCCGCTACCTACCTATACCTGTGTGCTGGTGGTATCCTTGGCCTTACAGGGAGACCCGCTACCTACCTATACCCGTTATGAACGGCTGTAAAGAAACCAGCATGTTTCAATTGTAATATAATAATACTTTCTTACGTTTATACATTGCACCGAAATGAGGTAGTGTTTGCATTATTTAATAAAATGTATTTCTGATATATAGATTATTCTCCTTAAGAAATATATTAAATAAATTATTGGATATCCATTGAGCCCCCCAGTGTAAGTAGTGGTGCATTCCTATTGTATGTTATTGTCGCTTTGGTCAATATGCTAATTTAATCATATTTACTTATATATAATTGCGGGTGTAAGATAACCACCACATTCGGCTATATAGTTGCGGGTGTAAGATAACCACCACATTCGCCTATATAATTGCGGGTGTAAGATAACCACCACATTCGGCTATATAATTGCGGGTGTAAGATAACCACCACATTCGGCTATATAATTGCGGGTGTAAGATAACCACCACATTCGGCTATATAGTTGCGGGT
>JAUCBJ010005273.1:0-25981 GCA_032718475.1 Nemertoderma westbladi
TACACTCCATTCCGGATCCAACAAAACTTGGTAATTAACGAAAATCCGTGTTTTACACTCCATTCCGGATCCAACAAAACTTGGTAATTAACGAAAATCCGTGTTTTACACTCCGTTCCGGATCCAATAAAACTTGGTAATTAACGTAAATCCGTGTTTTACTTACACTCCATTCCGGATCCAATAAAACTTGGTAATTAACGAAAATCCGTGTTTTACACTCCGTTCCGGATCCAATAAAACTTGGTAATTAACGAAAATCCGTGTTTTACACTCCGTTCCGGATCCAATAAAACTTTGTAATTAACGTAAATCCGTGTTTTACACTCCATTCCGGATCCAATAAAACTTAGTAATTAACCGGATCCAATAAAACTTGGTAATTAACGTAAATCCGTGTTTTACACTCCATTCCGGATCCAACAAAACTTGGTAATTAACGAAAATCCGTGTTTTACACTCCATTCCGGATCCAATAAAACTTGGTAATTAACGTAAATCCGTGTTTTACACTCCGTTCCGGATCCAATAAAACTTGGTAATTAACGTAAATCCGTGTTTTACACTCCATTCCGGATCCAACATACTTGGTAATTAACGAAAATCCGTGTTTTACACTCCATTCCGGATCCAATGAAACTTGGTAATTAACGTAAATCCGTGTTTTACACTCCATTCCGGATCCAACAAAACTTGGTAATTAACGTATATCCGTGTTTTACACTCCATTCCGGATCCAATAAAACTTAGTAATTAACCGGATCCAATAAAACTTGGTAATAAACCTGAATCCGTATTTTACACCCAATCCCGGATTCAGTAGAAATATGAATCCGCGTTTTACACCCCTTCCCGGATCCAATAAAACTTGGTAATTAACGAAAATCCGTGTTTTACACTCCGTTCCGGATCCAATAAAACTTGGTAATTAACGTAAATCCGTGTTTTACACTCCATTCCGGATCCAATAAAACTTGGTAATTAACGTATATCCGTGTTTTACACTCCATTCCGGATCCAATAAAACTTAGTAATTAACCGGATCCAATAAAACTTGGTAATAAACCTGAATCCGTATTTTACACCCAATCCCGGATTCAGTAGAAATATGAATCCGCGTTTTACACTCCGTTCAGGATTTAGCCTAAAACATGAATCCGCGTTTTACACTCCGTTCCGGATCTGAAAAAAGGCCAAGCCGCATTTTACACTCGGTTACGGATTCGGTAAATTTAGCAGCGCGCGGATCCGCAGATTACACCCAAAAAATGCAAATTCAGTCGACTTCCATAGGGACAATGTTAAATGATAGAATCCGGATCCGCGTTTTACTCTGACCCGTTTCCATGGCGTCAACTTTATGTCACATAAAAATATGATATAGCTGTAATGCGGAATGCGCACCGGTGCTCACAGCACACTTTGTGTAAAATACTGTTTTGCACTGGAGCTTAAATATAAGGTTTTTGCAGTGTTTTAGTGGAAAATTTAGAATGATCTGATCAGGTGTAGTAATATCATTAACCAGTTTTACTGTACTGACCAAGAAATGTAATAAAGTATAAAGTAGTTCACGGGTAACTCGAGCTGATCGGGGGGGGGCAGGGTTTTTTTTTCTAAATATGTTAGTGAAATTTATAAATAAAAATAGTGATTTCTAAGTTTTTTAAATTGTTTTAGAAATATTTCTAAAATTAAATATTGCAAACAACGAATTGAAAAATATAAACTTTACTACAGCGTTTGAAATAAAAACACCTGTAAATCAAAATTTTAATTTACACCATTTTAATTTATTCTTAATGTTTGTTCGTTCACTAGAATCGAATACTTGATCCTCTAAATCTGATTCATCTCCATCAGTTTCATTTGTACCAACTTCTATAATATCAAATAAACTCACTCATTTCTCGTGGTATTGTTTATTTCTAAGTAGATCGACATCGACTGTGTTACAGTCTAAGAGTGTTTCACTGACATTCCCATAATTTACAGTCTTATAAATTTGATATTTATTTTACTATATTTTATTTATTGTGTCTACTGTTGACGGTGACACAGAACCATTTGAAGTGTTATGGGGCGTCCTCCAAGGAGACACACTTGCACCATTCTTGTTCATTATTGTGGTTGACTATGTTCTACGCATGTCCTTAGATCATCATAATGATGATGGGGTGATGATAACTCCACCTACTGGCTCCAGAAGTCGAGGAAATCCTGCCAAGTACCTAACTGATCTAGACTTTGCTGATGACTTAGGAGTACTCTCAGAATCATTAGAGGGAGCCCAGCGGCTCCTCAGCTCATTAGAACATGCTGCTTCTAGTGTTGGTCTTTTTATTAACTCCAGAAAGACCAAAATTCTGACAGTTAACTTTGAAAGTCCTCAGCAAGTCTCTGATCGGATGAGCATAAGCTCAAAGGATGGTATGCTTGAGCATGTGGACGACTTCTGTTACCTGGGATCATGGATCCGGAAGTCAGGTGAGGACCTTCGAATACGTAAGGGAAAGGCATGGGCAGCCTTGAATAGGCTTTCCAGGATTTGGAAGTCACCTAGAATTAATCGGAAACTTAAGGTCCGATTATTTAGAGCAGCAGTAGTTCCAGTACTTCTCTACGGGAGTCCATGCTGGGCTCTAACTGCTGAGGACACCAAATCTCTGGATGGCACATTCACAAGAATGCTACGCCGGGTACATTGTGTCAAGTACAATGCACACATCTCCAACCAGACACTATATAACATTGGAGGTGTCTCATTGGTTCCCCCAAGCTTGACACTAGAACAAAATCGCCTCCGCTTTGCAGGACATTGCTTTCGCCGTGAGGACCCGCCAGTGCATAATCTTGTACTTTGGCAGCCTCATGGAATGAATAAGCATGGTGGACAGCCCATGACTTTCTTGAGACGCATCTTAAAGGACACTGGCCTTAAAGATGCGGATGATCTAGCAAATGTCATGGGTGATAGGGAGTTGTGGCGGTGCAATTTTGTTGACAAGCCGGCACAGCATTCTTAAAAATGCAGCTGCAATGCAGCATGCCGATCCTAGTAGTAGTAGTATTAGATCAGGGGGTAGTTCCCTTGTTACTCGGGCTGATCAGGGGGTAGTTCTCGCGTAACTCGAGCTGATCAGGGGGTAGTTCCCGGTTAACTCGAGCTGATCAGCGGGTAGTTACCGGCTAACTCGAGCTGATCATGGGGTAGTTCCCTTGTGACTCGGGCTGATCAGGGGGTAGTTCTCGCGTAACTCGAGCTGATCAGGGGTAGTTCCCCTGTGACTCGGGCTGATCAGGGGGTAGTTCTCGCGTAACTCGAGCTGATCAGGGGGTAGTTACCGGCTAACTCGAGCTGATCAGCGGGTAGTTACCGGCTAACTCGAGATGATCAGGGGGTAGTTACCGGCTAACTCGAGCTGATCAGGGGGTAGTTCCCGGTTAACTCGAGCTGATCAGCGGGTAGTTACCGGCTAACTCGAGCTGATCAGGGGGTAGTTCCATTGTGACTCGGGCTGATCAGGGGGTAGTTCTCGCGTAACTCGAGCTGATCAGGGGTAGTTCCCTTGTGACTCGGGCTGATCAGGGGGTAGTTCTCGCTTAACTCGAGCTGATCAGGGGGTAGTTCCCGGGTAACTCGAGCTGATCATGGGGTAGTTCCCGGATAACTCGAACTGATCATGGGGTAGTTCCCGGGTAACTCGAACTGATCTGATCAGGGCGTAGTTTCCATGGGAACTTTTCCGCAGTCGGGCCAGGCCAATTCTATTGTAGTGATCCTGCCTGATTCCATTTTGGTTCCGGCCCCCACTTTGGCGTTTTGGTCCTACGCCCTGCTCATCTTATTATGACCAAACCAATAAGTCAAACTATTTGTTAAGAGTTGGTTTGTTGTTGGTTTGTGCTGTATAGTTAGTTAGGCATGGGAATAAGGGATTTTCGTTGGGATTGTGGTGGGGTTGGGTTTAGTTAGTTCGGGTTTGGAGTTAGGTTTAGTTAGGGTATAATATATTTGGGTACGAATTAGGTTTAGTTCAAAGGCTATAATATATTTGGGTATGAATTAGGTTTAGTTAGGCTATAATATATTTGGGTAGGAATTAGGTTTAGTTAGGTTATAATATATTTGGGTAGGAATTAGGTTTAGTTAGGCCGCTTTGGGTGGGAATTAGGTTTAGTTAGGCCTCTTTGGGTAGGAATTAGGTTTAGTTAGGCCGCTTTGGGTGGAAGTTAGGTTTAGTTAGGCCGCTTTGGGTCTAAGTTAGGTTTAGTTAGGCCGCTTTGGGTGGAAGTGAGGTTTAGTTAGGGTAGGCCTATAATATATTTGGGTACGAATTAGGTTTAGTTAGGCTATAATATATTTGGGTACGAATTAGGTTTAGTTAGGCTATAATATATTTGGGTATGAATTAGGTTTAGTTAGGCTATAATATATTTGGGTAGGAATTAGGTTTAGTTAGGCCGCTTTGGGTGGGAATTAGGTTTAGTTAGGCCTCTTTGGGTAGGAATTAGGTTTGGTTAGGCCGCTTTGGGTGGAAGTTAGGTTTAGTTAGGCCGCTTTGGGTCTAAGTTAGGTTTAGTTAGGCCGTTTTGGGTAGGAATTAGGTTTAGTTAGGCCGCTTTGGGTGGGAATTAGGTTTAGTTAGGCCGCTTTGGGTGGAAGTGAGGTTTAGTTGGGCCGATTTGGGTCTAAGTTAGGTTTAGTTAGGCCGCTTTGGGTGGAAGTTACGTTTAGTTAGGCCGCTTTGGGTGGAAGTTAGGTTTAGTTAGGCCGCTTTGGGTGGAAGTGAGGTTTAGTTAGGCCGCTTTGGGTGGAAGTGAGGTTTAGTTAGGCCGATTTGGGTCTAAGTTAGGTTTAGTTAGGCCGCTTTGGGTAGGGATTAGGTTTAGTTACGCCGCTTTGGGTGGAAGTTAGGTTTAGTTAGGCCGCTTTGGGTGGAAGTTACGTTTAGTTAGGCCGCTTTGGGTGGAAGTTACGTTTAGTTAGGCCGCTTTGGGTGGAAGTTAGGTTTAGTTAGGCCGCTTTGGGTGGAAGTTAGGTTTAGTTAGGCCGCTTTGGGTCTAAGTTAGGTTTAGTTAGGCCGCTTTGGGTAGGGATTAGGTTTAGTTAGGCCGCTTTGGGTGGAAGTTAGGTTTAGTTAGGCCGCTTTGGGTCTAAGTTAGGTTTAGTTAGGCCGCTTTGGGTAGGAATTAGGTTTAGTTAGGCCGCTTTGGGTGGAAGTTACGTTTAGTTAGGCCGCTTTGGGTGGAAGTTAGGTTTAGTTAGGCCGCTTTGGGTAGGAATTCGGTTTAGTTAGGCCGTTTTGGGTGGAAGTTAGGTTTAGTTAGGCCGCTTTGGGTAGGAATTAGGTTTAGTTAGACCGTTTTGGGTAGGAGTTATGTTTAGTTAGGCCGCTTTGGGTGGAAGTTAGGTTTAGTTAGGCCGCTTTGGGTCTAAGTTAGGTTTAGTTAGGCCGCTTTGGGTAGGGATTAGGTTTAGTTGGGCCGTTTTGGGTAGGAGTTATGTTTAGTTAGGCCGCTTTGGGTGGAAGTTAGGTTTAGTTAGGCCGCTTTGGGTCTAAGTTAGGTTTAGTTAGGCCGCTTTGGGTAGGAATTAGGTTTAGTTAGGCCGCTTTGGGTGGAAGTTACGTTTAGTTAGGCCGCTTTGGGTGGAAGTTAGGTTTAGTTAGGCCGCTTTGGGTAGGAATTCGGTTTAGTTAGGCCGTTTTGGGTGGAAGTTAGGTTTAGTTAGGCCGCGGTTTGGGTAGGAATTAGGTTTAGTTAGACCGTTTTGGGTAGGAGTTATGTTTAGTTAGGCCGCGGTTTGGGTAGGAATTAGATTTAGTGAGGCCGTTTTGGGTGGAAGTTAGGTTTAGTTGGGCCGGGGTAGGAATTAGGTTTAGTTAGGCCGTTTTGGGTAGGAATTAGGTTTAGTTAGGCCGCTTTGGGTAGGAATTAGGTTTAGTTATGCCGCTTTGGGTAGGGATTAGGTTTAGTTAGGCCGCTTTGGGTAGGTATAAGGTTTAGTTAGGCCGCGGTTTGGGTAGGAATTAGGTTTAGTGAGGCCGTTTTGGATGGAAGTTAGGTTTAGTTAGGCCGCTTTGGGTGGAAGTTAGGTTTAGTTAGGCCGCTTTTGGTGGAAGTTAGGTTTAGTTAGGCCGCTTTGGGTAGGAATTAGGTTTAGTTAGGCCGTTTTGGTGGAAGTTAGGTTTAGTTGATCTGCATTTACAGCCATTTAGGTGGGAGTTACGTGGTGTGGTTGTAGTGATGTGGTGGTAATGGTAAACTAGTTCCAAGTTTAACAGAATTTATTATTCTTAGTAATTTTTCCCATAGGTATTGCTTTCCCAACGTGTATTAGCCCAAACCGTTACGTTGTCCATTTTTCACCTTTACATAGCCAACCAGATGTTATATTACAAGAAAACGACTTGGTTAAGATGTAAGTATATGTTACTGTTAATATGACTTGACTGTTAACTTAAGAGAACGATTACCCTAAAATGAAAGTGAAATTTTCGCAAATTTCAAAAATAATATTTGTGTGACCAAAAACAACAGTATTCATGGCTGATATTCATGACTCTGTATTTAAACAACCTCTTTATCAGTTTGTCCATTTAGACATTTTTCTTCACTTTGTCAAACATTGCCATTTGAATGTTCTATGATCCATTATGTAACTGCTACTCTTTGTCGTATCTCAAAATATATGATCCCCAAAATATAGTCCGAACATACTAAAAGACCCCATAAATTTTTCAAAAACAAAAATTTTATGGTGAAATTTATATAAAAGATTTCCTACATCTGGGTCCATCCATTGTGCCAAACACTTGGTCCGAGAATTTCAACCCAGGGGGCATGACTGATCCCGCAATAGTAAAAATGTCCACCGATCATTGTGTTAAAAACTCAGAATAGTAGCTTTATAAGTAATAAAATAGATTTGGGTATATATAATGGTCCCCTTTAACTTTTATATTAACTAACAATGTTTTACATTACTGTACTGTATTTGTTTATTTATTTAATTATTGGATTAATATATTTAACTTGCTCTAATTTTATTTATATTATTATATTCTATTTATTATTATTCGTCGTATTATCAATAATATGTGTGACTGACGATCGCATTTACTGCATTTTGAAGCTAAGGGGCCATCCATCTAACTCAGGGGATGGCCCCTAAGTTAAACTTAATAATTAATGATAAACAAAACTTTTATGGCAAATTTATTATTTATGGAATATTATGGTATTTTGGTATTTTTAATAACAATTTAACAATATTTTATTCCATGCATGTGTATTTTAAATTTAACCATTACTTACATACGTGTACGTGTACTTTTGCATTGTATTTATTGTTAGCTATACCGGTTTGACGTTAATTATCTGTGTCGAGTTTAGCGCCTTAGAGTACAACCCCAAATCAAATTAATTTTGGCGCTTTACAAATAATTATATTATTATTATAATTTCTAGGGTTTATGTTAGGAGTTTTTAAAGGATCCCACGCATGGGCCGCCGTGAGGGGGGGGGGGGGGGTGGTTGAATATGTGTGACGTACTAAAGGGTTATCGAGGGTCTAAGTTTTGTGACGTCACGGACACCGGAAACAGTTGATATAACTGCAATCTATTTATATCACACTGAATAAAGTAGCGCGTTATTTTAAAACAGTACAAGTCGGCTTACTGTCCGAGCGAAGGGAGCTATATAAATATGACGAGTCTTGTTCCCCTATAGTACGTATACGGCTTGATGAACTTAATTTTGTCCAAAAATTGCAATATTTATTTCCGACCAAACATTGTTTCGTTAAAGTTCAATAAATTGAGTCACCCACAACATCCATCATTCGCATATCATCTATGTTAATGTCCCACTCACTTCGGCATATCACAGACGCAGACAGCCCGAAAGAGAAATGGCACCTACTGTCTTACAATGTAGGTGCCGATTGCCTCAACCGTTGGTTTAAATTTCTTCCATAGTTTATAAGTAAACAATAATTATAGTTTTAAATCGCAACTCCAAAGGTGATCATCGGTCGCAGTTTCCAAGTCTGCCGCTAGAGGGCGATATGTCCGAGGGTTAAAACCTTATCCAATCTCATGTTTTTTATGCATTTAAACCGAATCTTGGCATATGTATTAAACAACTTTGTGAGGGAAATGATTGGTCTAAAGTTCTACAGTCTGCCACTTGAGGGCGAAATGTCTGAAAGGGCCCATGTGAAGTATACCAGACTTTCTACTGTTATATCTCACTTTGCAGTTTACACCCATGTAAAGAATACCAGTATTTCACTAAAACCACAGGTTTCAGTAGGGCTGATTCTAACCAAAACAATAAACGAATAAGTATCTATACACGTTATAAGACAGAAATAAGCGCTATAAAACATTTAATAAGGAGAAATAGAAAAAATACAAATTCATCATATATAAAATTCCAATAAAAAGTCGACCGAAAAGTAAAAACCTGGCATTCTTCACATGGCCGTCTGAAAGTGTAACATTCTCCCACCTCTGTGATTTAAACTGTCTCATTGGAATTTGAATTGATAAACTGTCTGAGCTAACCAATCAGTTACTTATCTAAACTTCGACACCTACAACACGCAAAGTTTATAGGCTTGTTCAGTGGTTATTCCTACCGCCTCAATAGTGGGAGTCCTAGATCCCAATCTGAGTCAGTTAACATTATGTAAACTGGTGCGCCAACCCACTGATATGACAACCTGACTTCTGCTGGGAGAGTAAAGAACAGGGTTGGATCGGGGAGGTATTCCACCTTAGGAGTTATTTCACTCCATTTGCCCCATTGGTAACAGCCAAGAGACAACCCTTCGGGTTTCCACCAGTGTTTAGTGGTTCACGTACACCGTTAACTTATTTTACTTTTTCACCTTTAATTTTTCCTTAATCCTTTAATATACTGAACTACTCTTTATAAATTTATTCTTATATAAAATTGTAGCTGTAGCTGTTGTAACTGTATTGCTCTCATATCAGCAAGGGAGTGATGTTGAATTAGTACATCATTTTTTATAAAAAATATGTTTTAGCTCGGCACAAGGTTTGCCTATATCTTGATCTCCAAGAATTAGACGTTGTTTGCGAACGTGTGATGTTTGGATCTGTGCTTTTTCGTTTTATGTCTATTTCTTCCAGAGTTTCCATTTTTTAGTTCGTTTGGCTCCATATTTTGATTTGCTCCGTGCATGTAGTCCATGTGTTGTCCCTGCCCGATATTGTTAGGGGGGTTATTGATTGCCGTACTTACGCTGGATTCTTCATTTTTTAACTGTGTTCCTTTCTGCATTTGATTTGCTCCGTGCTTGTAGTCTATGTAGTGATGCTGCCCAATATTGTTAGGGAGGTCATTGTATGTCGGAGTGGCGCCTTCCTTAGGTTTTGTAGAGATCAGATCCACTAATCTCTGACCAATCACGCAGTAATCACAATTACTGGTTTGTGTCGCACTGTTTCCAGACGGCGTTGTTAACCGCTTGTACATTTTGTTGAAATCGTTATGAGTGTGTGTCGGTGTTGGTACTCTATCATGGTAGTTACACATACCGTGAATCCCCATGTTGTTCAAGACGCACGGTTCAGGTCGGTTGTCTACCCTACTAGATCCATGGCATGCTGACTCATCATGCTTGTCATTTTTCACTACCCTAATTCCGTCAACATGTGACAAGTTGTCAGTTTTATTTTGGCCAGTAATTGTAGCAGTTTCTTTATCTTGATGAGGCCCCTCTTTTCCATTACCATAACTAGACTGTGTGACCCCGGTCGAAGGATCTATGTTGTAGATATGAGGATTCTTATTGTTGAACTTTCCCTTTTTGATTTTTTTTGTGGATTTTTTTTTCTCTTTATTCGCTTTTGGGGGCTTCTTCATTTCAGTTGTTGGAGAGTGACATTGTTGTTTATGCGGCGACGTTCTTGATTCTTTGTTTTTATTTTGGGAAAAAAAGTTAAACCACTTTTTTCTTTTACCTTTTTCTTTGCATGACTTGGAGGTATCGTATTTTTTAATAACTGATTGTTGTATATTATCCTTGTTGGGTTTTACTTGTGGAACAGTGACTTTCCTTCTTATATTCATGTTAGCGTTGCGTTTTACTGTGTGTACGTGTCCGAATTCGTCTGGCCGGTTTGCATACGATACGCATATAATATTGACTCCATTGCTCTCCGTCGTGCAAGTCTCGTATGGGATAACCATCCCACACTCATCGCAAACCGGTTCCACCACCAGCTCGGTGTCGCGCGGCTCCGGCTCCGTTTGGACTTCCATCGGATGAGTTAGAACCGGCTCCTCCGCCTGGATGCTCATACTCCTTGTGTATGGTTTCTTCGGCTCCGGGGGTTTGGGGTACTTAATGTTCACGATGTTGGTGGTGGGTGGCTGCGGGGGTGGTGGAGGGGGCGAAGGTGGTGACGGGGGCGGGGTTACGCAGCACATCTCGCAGTGATAAACCGGTAGCTCGCAGTTACACGGCTCTTCCGTCATCGCCTCAGCTTCCGGGCTATCCGTTACTTCCTCTCGCTCCTCCGTGCGTTTCGGTAACGGGAGACCCATAACTCCGACCGGAGTGCGTTGTTCCTCCAAAACCTGACCTACCGCAATGCATGTATCACATCCACAGAAAAGTAACTTATTCGCTAATTCTATACATTCCTTATCACCCAACACTTCTTCCAAATCTTCGACCACAGCTTCCGGTTCAGGTATTTCTTCTACTTCCGGTACCTTTATAATCATATTAACTTTCCCTATTTCAATATGTTCCCTTTCTTGCGTTCGAGGCAACAGAGAGCCTGGTTCGAAGGGGGTCGGTAATGTCGTGGTTGGTTTCTGGGGCGTTTGTTGTTGGTCCGATGCGGGTTGTCTTGATTCTTGTTGCGGAGGCGCAGAGACGGGCATTGGTGTGGTTATGGGTGCTATGGGTGGAAGTGGGTAGTAGGCTGTTAATATGTCACTAAACTCTTTCTCATTTTTGCTCTTGTCTGAGGAAGATATTGGGTCGTCCATCTCGTATAGTTTGTCCAAAGGAGTGAATGGTTCCGTGTAACTCTGGAAGACATGTGGGGGAGATTTAGGCGAAACAAGTTCGCGATGTTCCATCGAGTACCTCCTGTCCAACGGAACAAACGGTTTCTCTTCTGTCTCGTCTTTTATCTCTTTGTCGGCGTACTTTCGGTCCAACGGGACGAACGGTTCGTTGTCGGAGGGTTGCGGGATTGGATCTCCGGTGGCTGCGTTCGCATACCTCGGTGCAGGTGGACGACGCAACTCTCGGAACAATTCCTCGTACAACCGAACCTCGACTTCCCTTCTATCCGCCTCTCGGTACCGATCTTCCAACGAACATACCGTCCTTCCCACACCCCTTTCTTCTCCCCTCTCTTCGCCACTTCCCGTCGTATTGTAACATTTTCTTACTCTATTTTCGGTTTCCTTCCCGTATTTATCGTCTAGATGAACAAAAGGTTGCTTTCGACGTATAAAATCCTCATTGATTTCATCCTCGGATTCGACAAATTTCTCTACTATTCTACCTGCGTTATTATCCTCGTAAAGTTCGTCGAGTCGGCGGAATCCATTTGCCGGTGTTTCATACCAATGGGGTTCCGTTTTAGTCTCTTGTTCCTTGTAAAATTCGTGGATTGGTACAAAGTTAGTGCTGTTATGGTTATGGCCCATCTTATTAGTTGTATTATTACCTTTGCGCATTTCATCGATAATGTCCATCTCATACTTTTTGTCCAGTGATACGAACTCACTTCCTTTCGTTCCCTCCTCATCATCCTGATATATTATCGGATTTACTGTTGACATAATTTTTTCCCGTTATATACAAATATATTTGTGCGTATTATCTGTTCCGTAATATCGTTATAGGTTAATTTCTCTTTTAGAGTGTTTTTTTATTCTTACAGTACGTCTTCATTCTATATTCTCATTCTTTATTTTTATAAATATTTTCTTCAGCAGATATGTTCTTAGTAATAAAGGTTTATAATATATATATAGCTATTGTGTTGTGTCCTTTTATAACAACTCATTGTAGTTCAGCAAAATTTGGTTGGATAAAAAAATATTTCAGTTTTTAATATTCATTGTAGTAACCATGGTATCAAGCTTCTAGATTTTGTTAACAATAAATTTGGTAATGATTATTTTGCTTTATTTTATTATTTCCTTTCAGCGAGTGTGGCGCTCATATTGATGGATATATCGCGGTACTGGCGACCACCTTCGTTATCGGAGCTTCAGTAACCAATCGCGTTACAGGTCGACGCGCTGACGTCATACAAGCCGCCCATTACGGAGCTGAGGCTACGGCCAAACTTATTAAACCGGGGAATAAAAGTTTCAAGGTAGAAATGTTTTTCTTTATTATTACTCACAAAAAAGTTTGAGTATAAATTGAATTATTGAATATTATTTTTTACTTGTACTCTAATAATTAATTCTGGTACGTTAAAATAAATTATTACTTTCAGTATTTACAAATTTAAATTAAAATTTTGTTTTTTAAAAATTGTTATTATAAATTCATATTTAATTTATTTCCCTACATAATTGCCATGTCGCATCTCATCATACAACCTATAAACAAACCTTTTGTTACATTATGTCATCTTTTGTAACATTATGTAAACTTAACAGCCTTCTGGTGAAGTACTCGTAACGCTGCAAAGTACTACTTTGCAGCGTTGCGGCCTATAGGACGGAACGCTGCAAAGTAATCAATGACATGGAAACAACTTCAATTACCGTATTCCAGAATGTATTATTTCCATTTATGTTAATGAGTTGTTGCTTTATTTATCCAGTTTGCAGTTACGGGTCTATAAACAGCTACTGTATATTTATAATTGTTTAAAGTGTATGTAATCCATTATGGCGAAACGTCCAATAGAACAACAAAAGACACTAAAATGACCAAAGATAATGGCGACAGTGTTCAGTAAAACTTGACGGACACAGACGGTGACTAAGTTTGCTTCAGTCGACTATAATAGTCAAGATGGATTAATGATTTATCACATCCAAGCAGCAGATAACTTCCAATAAACTTTAATTATTTTTAAATGTACATAATTAATACTAGGTACCAGTGTACATGTTAATAAATTTCACTTATATTAGATATAGTACATGTTTAAAATGTATAAATGAGTATCCATAAAATCCTTTCTTCACAAACCGAACGCTGATAAGTTGACATAATGTAACAAAATTACATAACATACATCATTGTGAGCAAATGTCTTTTCAGCGTTAAAGACCCTTGTTTACTTATGTAAACCTCCCTCGATGCGCTCGCTCGGTACATAAATAAACTCGGGTCATAACGCTGCAAAGTGCTACTTTGCACACATATTTTTTTCGAGGCCGAAGGTCAGTGAAATGCGGATTAAAAAGTTGGACAAAAAAATGTTACTTCCTTTTTGTTAAAGAAATATTTATTCTGTGTACATTATGAGATTATTTGGGTTTTTATATTGACCACGGGCCCCAACAGAAGATGGCCCTACAATATTCCCTAAAAACTACTAGGACATAGCTAGCTTGACATGTCCGTAATGTTGTACCATTATTGGTCCTAAGGGCCAATTCTGATGTATATCACCATTTTCGTTAGCAAATATTGTATAATAATTTTCAATAATTTTAACAAGTTCTATAAAAAATTTCCTAAAGTTTTATTAAAAGGTATATAAAAATTTCTAAAAGTTATATAAAATGTCAAAGTCAACCGATTGTATTATTGTCATCCTAATTATGTATTCTAGAATATTTATAAACGCAGTACTGAAGTAAATTAACGAATTTTTATTTACCTTTTACGAATTTTTATATAAGTTTTGTAAATTTTTATAGAACTTATTATGCGAATTTTCATAGAACTTTTTTGGTAACGAAATTCACTAACTGATATCATTAACTGTAGGAAATTTATTTAACCCCGGGTTCAGAGAACATAAACACATTGCAGGACGAGGCAATCTCTCTTTTGTACTGCATTTGATTGACAACATCAGTTATATTTATACTTTTTACTACCCTAACATATTTTATACAATTCTGTAGTTAAAGTAATATGAAAGATTATTATTATTAAATTATTTCCTTCACAATATGTATGTGAATACAAAATATTGTTATGAGTTAGGGCGACTCCGGGGTTTAAACTGAAATACCTATAAAATATTGAATCGGATAGAGAGATTATTTGAGTATTAAATATAGTTTATTAAATTTCATTAGATATCTTTTTCTAAGGTTACTGGTTACAAAGTTATATTTACATATCTTTAATTATTTAGGTAACCGAAACAGTAAAGAAGGTTGCGGAGTCTTTCAATTGTAAACCTGTAGAGGGAATGCTGAGTCACAGGATAGAGAGAAATAAAATAGACGGGGAAAAAAGTATAATACAGAATCCAACGGATGAGCAAAGGTAAGCTGGTACATTAAATCGAGAACATCAGATATGTCGTCCCTAAAACACACAAAATTAAATGTCCCATTATTATCAACAAGAACTATATTGACATTTTTTAAATAAACCATTAAAACTAAGATCAACAGAGCAAGCCCAGATTTTTCGTATTCAAATTTTCCCTAATATTTTGTTGATTTTTTGTATAATTCCTACCTTGACTCGTGTGTTAAATGATTTGCGGCAAATTGTGTAAAGAAAAATGTATTGTTCTTCTTCCCCCATAGAGTTAGTTATCTTTATTTTATGTCCCCGCTGTCTCTGGCCGATCCAGATCCATGTCGTCCTTCCCCATCACGGGTGGATCCTCTGTAGACGACGCAGGGCGGTACAGACCTTCCTGTGCCAACGACACCGCCAATGTTCCGTCCCTCGTCCATAGACGCCCTTGTACAAAGACCCTGCCCCCCTTGGCGACAGGACTGTGGGTCTCGAATAGACACCATTCATTGAGATTGAACTTTTGGTGGAACCACATGTTATGATCCAGCGAGGCAAGAAGTTCTATTTTCGTATTGAAGTCGTGTATCGGTAGCAGCCCGGTGGCCAGGAAGAATAGATCAGACCAGATTGCGAAGTTCAGTTGACTCCACACCGGCATTTTATCGAGATCCATCGTTGATTTCGGAACCCGAATCCACATCTTACGTTCCGCATCCATTTTGTTCACGTATGCTTTTATGTATTTATCTGGCTCGCAGGGTTTTATCAACAAAATATTAGCAGTTTCCAAAATCGCTATTTCCCTTAGGAAATCCAATCTCTTCAGGGACTGCTGGTAGTGTTCCTCGACAAGGACGTGGATGCCCTTTAATGTTTTAGGGTCAGGAACACCCTCGGGCATCGGGCATGTGGATTCTCTGTGGGCTGGCTGCGGTTCTGCTATGTGGAAACTGCAGTTCATGTTCATCACGAGTCGTCCACGTTGTGTGGCCCTCACCTGTCTGAGGGAGGTGCTCCTGCCGTCTTTGATCCTTTCCACGGTGTAGTTGACAACTTTCTCGGGTTGGACTGCCCCTATGAAGGTGGTTTGTAATGAGTTACACAGTAAGACGTCTTCGTTGTTCAAGTCTGTATCCATGGTTTTATAGGCCGCCATTAGACTCTGTGACATTAGTTGTCCTCCGAATGCTCGTCGCCATCTCCCAGGCAACGTGAATCGATTGCGGAATACCGAACTACTTCCGTCTTGCTGATCTTCTTCCATGTTGACGATGTCCACTAGATTCTTTGCTTGATTTGTTTCGTTCTCTCTCTCACACGCCATTTAATTGTCTCGACTAATAAGTTTATTTACTGACATTTACTTAATCAAATTCAAAAATGTGTATGAGTTTAGTATATGTTTACCCGATCTTTATCTTTTAAGAGTTAACCCATAGGATTGCATTGATTTTATCTTTTAAGAGTTAACCCATAGGATTGCATTGATTTTATCTTTTTAAGAGTTAACCCATAGGATTGCATTGATTTTATCTTTTAAGAGTTAACCCATAGGATTGCATTGATTTTATCTTTTAGGAGTTAACCCATAGGATTGCATTGATTTTATCTTTTAAGAGTTAACCCGATAGGATTGCATTGATTTTATCTTTTAGGAGTTAACCCATAGGATTGCATTGATTTTATCTTTTAGGAGTTATAACCCATAGGATTGCATTGATTTTATCTTTTAGGAGTTAACCCATAGGATTGCATTGATTTTATCTTTTAGGAGTTATAACCCATAGGATTGCATTGATTTTATCTTTTAGGAGTTAACCCATAGGATTGCATTGATTTTATCTTTTAAGAGTTAACCCATAGGATTGCATTGATTTTATCTTTTAGGAGTTAACCCATAGGATTGCATTGATTTTATCTTTTAAGAGTTAACCCGATAGGATTGCATTGATTTTATCTTTTAGGAGTTAACCCATAGGATTGCATTGATTTTATATTTTAAGAGTTAACCCATAGGATTGCATTGATTTTATCTTTTAAGAGTTAACCCATAGGATTGCATTTATTTTATCTTTTAAGAGTTAACCCATAGGATTGCATTGATTTTATCTTTTAGGAGTTAACCCATAGGATTGCATTGATTTTATCTTTTAAGAGTTAACCCATAGGATTGCATTGATTTTATCTTTTAGGAGTTAACCCATAGGATTGCATTGATTTTATCTTTTAAGAGTTAACCCATAGGATTGCATTGATTTTATCTTTTAGGAGTTAACCCATAGGATTGCATTGATTTTATCTTTTAGGAGTTAACCCATAGGATTGCATTGATTTTATCTTTTAAGAGTTAACCCATAGGATTGCATTGATTTTATCTTTTAAGAGTTAACCCATAGGATTGCATTGATTTTATCTTTTAGGAGTTAACCCATAGGATTGCATTGATTTTATCTTTTAAGAGTTAACCCATAGGATTGCATTGATTTTATCTTTTAGGAGTTCACCCATAGGATTGCATTGATTTTATCTTTTAGGGGTTAACCCATAGGATTGCATTGATTTTATCTTTTAGGAGTTAACCCATAGGATTGCATTGATTTTATCTTTTACGAGTTAACCCATAGGATTGCATTGATTTTATCTTTTAGGAGTTAACCCATAGGATTGCATTGATTTTATCTTTTAGGAGTTAACCCATAGGATTGCATTGATTTTATCTTTTAAGAGTTAACCCATAGGATTGCATTGATTTTATCTTTTAGGAGTTAACCCATAGGATTGCATTGATTTTATCTTTTAGGAGTTAACCCATAGGATTGCATTGATTTTATCTTTTACGAGTTAACCCATAGGATTGCATTGATTTTATCTTTTAAGAGTTAACCCATAGGATTGCATTGATTTTATCTTTTAGGAGTTAACCCATAGGATTGCATTGATTTTATCTTTTAGGAGTTAACCCATAGGATTGCATTGCTTTTATCTTTTAAGAGTTAACCCATAGGATTGCATTGATTTTATCTTTTAGGAGTTAACCCATAGGATTGCATTGATTTTATCTTTTAGGAGTTAACCCATAGGATTGCATTGATTTTATCTCTTAAGAGTTAACCCATAGGATTGCATTGATTTTATCTTTTAGGAGTTAACCCATAGGATTGCATTGATTTTATCTTTTAAGAGTTAACCCATAGGATTGCATTGATTTTATCTTTTAGGAGTTAACCCATAGGATTGCATTGATTTTATCTTTTAAGAGTTAACCCGATAGGATTGCATTGATTTTATCTTTTAGGAGTTAACCCATAGGATTGCATTGATTTTATCTTTTAGGAGTTAACCCATAGGATTGCATTGATTTTATCTTTTAGGAGTTAACCCATAGGATTGCATTGATTTTATCTTTTAGGAGTTAACCCATAGGATTGCATTGATTTTATCTTTTAGGAGTTAACCCATAGGATTGCATTGATTTTATCTTTTAGGAGTTAACCCATAGGATTGCATTGATTTTATCTTTTAAGAGTTAACCCGATAGGATTGCATTGATTTTATCTTTTAGGAGTTAACCCATAGGATTGCATTGATTTTATCTTTTAGGAGTTAACCCATAGGATTGCATTGATTTTATCTTTTAGGAGTTAACCCATAGGATTGCATTGATTTTATCTTTTAGGAGTTAACCCATAGGATTGCATTGATTTTATCTTTTAAGAGTTAACCCGATAGGATTGCATTGATTTTATCTTTTAGGAGTTAACCCATAGGATTGCATTGATTTTATATTTTAGGAGTTAACCCATAGGATTGCATTGATTTTATCTTTTAAGAGTTAACCCGATAGGATTGCATTGATTTTATCTTTTAGGAGTTAACCCATAGGATTGCATTGATTTTATCTTTTAAGAGTTAACCCATAGGATTGCATTGATTTTATCTTTTAAGAGTTAACCCGATAGGATTGCATTGATTTTATCTTTTAGGAGTTAACCCATAGGATTGCATTGATTTTATCTTTTAGGAGTTAACCCATAGGATTGCATTGATTTTATCTTTTAAGAGTTAACCCGATAGGATTGCATTGATTTTATCTTTTAGGAGTTAACCCATAGGATTGCATTGATTTTATCTTTTAGGAGTTAACCCATAGGATTGCATTGATTTTATCTTTTAAGAGTTAACCCATAGGATTGCATTGATTTTATCTTTTAAGAGTTAACCCGATAGGATTGCATTGATTTTATCTTTTAGGAGTTAACCCATAGGATTGCATTGATTTTATCTTTTAGGAGTTAACCCATAGGATTGCATTGATTTTATCTTTTAAGAGTTAATCCGATAGGATTGCATTGATTTTAAATTTTAGGAGTTAACCGATAGGATTGCATTGATTTTATCTTTTAGGAGTTAACCCATAGGATTGCATTGATTTTATCTTTTAGGAGTTAACCCATAGGATTGCATTGATTTTATCTTTTAAGAGTTAACCCGATATGATTGCATTGATTTTATCTTTTAGGAGTTAACCCATAGGATTGCATTGATTTTATCTTTTAAGAGTTAACCCGATATGATTGCATTGATTTTATCTTTTAGGAGTTAACCCATAGGATTGCATTGATTTTATCTTTTAGGAGTTAACCCATAGGATTGCATTGATTTTATCTTTTAAGAGTTAACCCGATAGGATTGCATTGATTTTATCTTTTAGGAGTTAACCCATAGGATTGCATTGATTTTATCTTTTAGGAGTTAACCCATAGGATTGCATTGATTTTATCTTTTAGGAGTTAACCCATAGGATTGCATTGATTTTATCTTTTAGGAGTTAACCCATAGGATTGCATTGATTTTATCTTTTAGGAGTTAACCCATAGGATTGCATTGATTTTATCTTTTAAGAGTTAACCCATAGGATTGCATTGATTTTATCTTTTAGGAGTTAACCCATAGGATTGCATTGATTTTATCTTTTAGGAGTTAACCCATAGGATTGCATTGATTTTATCTTTTAGGAGTTAACCCATAGGATTGCATTGATTTTATCTTTTAGGAGTTATAACCCATAGGATTGCATTGATTTTATCTTTTAGGAGTTAACCCATAGGATTGCATTGATTTTATCTTTTAAGAGTTAACCCATAGGATTGCATTGATTTTATCTTTTAGGAGTTAACCCATAGGATTGCATTGATTTTATCTTTTAAGAGTTAACCCGATAGGATTGCATTGATTTTATCTTTTAGGAGTTAACCCATAGGATTGCATTGATTTTATATTTTAAGAGTTAACCCATAGGATTGCATTGATTTTATCTTTTAAGAGTTAACCCATAGGATTGCATTTATTTTATCTTTTAAGAGTTAACCCATAGGATTGCATTGATTTTATCTTTTAGGAGTTAACCCATAGGATTGCATTGATTTTATCTTTTAAGAGTTAACCCATAGGATTGCATTGATTTTATCTTTTAGGAGTTAACCCATAGGATTGCATTGATTTTATCTTTTAAGAGTTAACCCATAGGATTGCATTGATTTTATCTTTTAGGAGTTAACCCATAGGATTGCATTGATTTTATCTTTTAGGAGTTAACCCATAGGATTGCATTGATTTTATCTTTTAAGAGTTAACCCATAGGATTGCATTGATTTTATCTTTTAAGAGTTAACCCATAGGATTGCATTGATTTTATCTTTTAGGAGTTAACCCATAGGATTGCATTGATTTTATCTTTTAAGAGTTAACCCATAGGATTGCATTGATTTTATCTTTTAGGAGTTAACCCATAGGATTGCATTGATTTTATCTTTTAGGAGTTAACCCATAGGATTGCATTGATTTTATCTTTTAGGAGTTAACCCATAGGATTGCATTGATTTTATCTTTTACGAGTTAACCCATAGGATTGCATTGATTTTATCTTTTAGGAGTTAACCCATAGGATTGCATTGATTTTATCTTTTAGGAGTTAACCCATAGGATTGCATTGATTTTATCTTTTAAGAGTTAACCCATAGGATTGCATTGATTTTATCTTTTAGGAGTTAACCCATAGGATTGCATTGATTTTATCTTTTAGGAGTTAACCCATAGGATTGCATTGATTTTATCTTTTACGAGTTAACCCATAGGATTGCATTGATTTTATCTTTTAGGAGTTAACCCATAGGATTGCATTGATTTTATCTTTTAGGAGTTAACCCATAGGATTGCATTGATTTTATCTTTTAGGAGTTAACCCATAGGATTGCATTGATTTTATCTTTTAAGAGTTAACCCATAGGATTGCATTGATTTTATCTTTTAGGAGTTAACCCATAGGATTGCATTGATTTTATCTTTTAGGAGTTAACCCATAGGATTGCATTGATTTTATCTTTTAAGAGTTAACCCATAGGATTGCATTGATTTTATCTTTTAGGAGTTAACCCATAGGATTGCATTGATTTTATCTTTTAAGAGTTAACCCATAGGATTGCATTGATTTTATCTTTTAGGAGTTAACCCATAGGATTGCATTGATTTTATCTTTTAAGAGTTAACCCATAGGATTGCATTGATTTTATCTTTTAGGAGTTAACCCATAGGATTGCATTGATTTTATCTTTTAGGAGTTAACCCATAGGATTGCATTGATTTTATCTTTTAGGAGTTAACCCATAGGATTGCATTGATTTTATCTTTTAGGAGTTAACCCATAGGATTGCATTGATTTTATCTTTTAGGAGTTAACCCATAGGATTGCATTGATTTTATCTTTTAGGAGTTAACCCATAGGATTGCATTGATTTTATCTTTTAAGAGTTAACCCGATAGGATTGCATTGATTTTATCTTTTAGGAGTTAACCCATAGGATTGCATTGATTTTATCTTTTAGGAGTTAACCCATAGGATTGCATTGATTTTATCTTTTAGGAGTTAACCCATAGGATTGCATTGATTTTATCTTTTAGGAGTTAACCCATAGGATTGCATTGATTTTATCTTTTAAGAGTTAACCCGATAGGATTGCATTGATTTTATCTTTTAGGAGTTAACCCATAGGATTGCATTGATTTTATCTTTTAGGAGTTAACCCATAGGATTGCATTGATTTTATCTTTTAAGAGTTAACCCGATAGGATTGCATTGATTTTATCTTTTAGGAGTTAACCCATAGGATTGCATTGATTTTATCTTTTAAGAGTTAACCCATAGGATTGCATTGATTTTATCTTTTAAGAGTTAACCCGATAGGATTGCATTGATTTTATCTTTTAGGAGTTAACCCATAGGATTGCATTGATTTTATCTTTTAGGAGTTAACCCATAGGATTGCATTGATTTTATCTTTTAAGAGTTAACCCGATAGGATTGCATTGATTTTATCTTTTAGGAGTTAACCCATAGGATTGCATTGATTTTATCTTTTAGGAGTTAACCCATAGGATTGCATTGATTTTATCTTTTAGGAGTTAACCCATAGGATTGCATTGATTTTATCTTTTAGGAGTTAACCCATAGGATTGCATTGATTTTATCTTTTAGGAGTTAACCCATAGGATTGCATTGATTTTATCTTTTAGGAGTTAACCCATAGGATTGCATTGATTTTATCTTTTAGGAGTTAACCCATAGGATTGCATTGATTTTATCTTTTAGGAGTTAACCCATAGGATTGCATTGATTTTATCTTTTAGGAGTTAACCCATAGGATTGCATTGATTTTATCTTTTAGGAGTTAACCCATAGGATTGCATTGATTTTATCTTTTAGGAGTTAACCCATAGGATTGCATTGATTTTATCTTTTAGGAGTTAACCCATAGGATTGCATTGATTTTATCTTTTAAGAGTTAACCCATAGGATTGCATTGATTTTATCTTTTAGGAGTTAACCCATAGGATTGCATTGATTTTATCTTTTAGGAGTTAACCCATAGGATTGCATTGATTTTATCTTTTAAGAGTTAACCCATAGGATTGCATTGATTTTATCTTTTAGGAGTTAACCCATAGGATTGCATTGATTTTATCTTTTAGGAGTTAACCCATAGGATTGCATTGATTTTATCTTTTAGGAGTTAACCCATAGGATTGCATTGATTTTATCTTTTAGGAGTTAACCCATAGGATTGCATTGATTTTATCTTTTAGGAGTTAACCCATAGGATTGCATTGATTTTATCTTTTAAGAGTTAACCCATAGGATTGCATTGATTTTATCTTTTAGGAGTTAACCCATAGGATTGCATTGATTTTATCTTTTAGGAGTTAACCCATAGGATTGCATTGATTTTATCTTTTAGGAGTTAACCCATAGGATTGCATTGATTTTATCTTTTAGGAGTTAACCCATAGGATTGCATTGATTTTATCTTTTAGGAGTTAACCCATAGGATTGCATTGATTTTATCTTTTAGGAGTTAACCCATAGGATTGCATTGATTTTATCTTTTAAGAGTTAACCCGATAGGATTGCATTGATTTTATCTTTTAGGAGTTAACCCATAGGATTGCATTGATTTTATCTTTTAGGAGTTAACCCATAGGATTGCATTGATTTTATCTTTTAGGAGTTAACCCATAGGATTGCATTGATTTTATCTTTTAGGAGTTAACCCATAGGATTGCATTGATTTTATCTTTTAGGAGTTAACCCATAGGATTGCATTGATTTTATCTTTTAGGAGTTAACCCATAGGATTGCATTGATTTTATCTTTTAGGAGTTAACCCATAGGATTGCATTGATTTTATCTTTTAAGAGTTAACCCGATAGGATTGCATTGATTTTATCTTTTAGGAGTTAACCCATAGGATTGCATTGATTTTATCTTTTAAGAGTTAACCCATAGGATTGCATTGATTTTATCTTTTAAGAGTTAACCCATAGGATTGCATTGATTTTATCTTTTAGGAGTTAACCCATAGGATTGCATTGATTTTATCTTTTAGGAGTTAACCCATAGGATTGCATTGATTTTATCTTTTAAGAGTTAACCCGATAGGATTGCATTGATTTTATCTTTTAGGAGTTAACCCATAGGATTGCATTGATTTTATCTTTTAGGAGTTAACCCATAGGATTGCATTGATTTTATCTTTTAAGAGTTAACCCATAGGATTGCATTGATTTTATCTTTTAAGAGTTAACCCGATAGGATTGCATTGATTTTATCTTTTAGGAGTTAACCCATAGGATTGCATTGATTTTATCTTTTAGGAGTTAACCCATAGGATTGCATTGATTTTATCTTTTAAGAGTTAATCCGATAGGATTGCATTGATTTTATCTTTTAGGAGTTAACCCATAGGATTGCATTGATTTTATCTTTTAGGAGTTAACCCATAGGATTGCATTGATTTTATCTTTTAGGAGTTAACCCATAGGATTGCATTGATTTTATCTTTTAAGAGTTAACCCGATAGGATTGCATTGATTTTATCTTTTAGGAGTTAACCCATAGGATTGCATTGATTTTATCTTTTAAGAGTTAACCCGATATGATTGCATTGATTTTATCTTTTAGGAGTTAACCCATAGGATTGCATTGATTTTATCTTTTAGGAGTTAACCCATAGGATTGCATTGATTTTATCTTTTAAGAGTTAACCCGATAGGATTGCATTGATTTTATCTTTTAGGAGTTAACCCATAGGATTGCATTGATTTTATCTTTTAGGAGTTAACCCATAGGATTGCATTGATTTTATCTTTTAAGAGTTAACCCATAGGATTGCATTGATTTTATCTTTTAAGAGTTAACCCGATAGGATTGCATTGATTTTATCTTTTAAGAGTTAACCCGATAGGATTGCATTGATTTTATCTTTTAGGAGTTAACCCATAGGATTGCATTGATTTTATCTTTTAGGAGTTAACCCATAGGATTGCATTGATTTTATCTTTTAAGAGTTAACCCGATAGGATTGCATTGATTTTATCTTTTAGGAGTTAACCCATAGGATTGCATTGATTTTATCTTTTAGGAGTTAACCCATAGGATTGCATTGATTTTATCTTTTAAGAGTTAACCCGATAGGATTGCATTGATTTTATCTTTTAGGAGTTAACCCATAGGATTGCATTGATTTTATCTTTTAGGAGTTAACCCATAGGATTGCATTGATTTTATCTTTTAAGAGTTAACCCGATAGGATTGCATTGATTTTATCTTTTAGGAGTTAACCCATAGGATTGCATTGATTTTATCTTTTAGGAGTTAACCCATAGGATTGCATTGATTTTATCTTTTAAGAGTTAACCCGATAGGATTGCATTGATTTTATCTTTTAGGAGTTAACCCATAGGATTGCATTGATTTTATCTTTTAGGAGTTAACCCATAGGATTGCATTGATTTTATCTTTTAAGAGTTAACCCATAGGATTGCATTGATTTTATCTTTTAAGGGTTAACCCGATAGGATTGCATTGATTTTATCTTTTAGGAGTTAACCCATAGGATTGCATTGATTTTATCTTTTAGGAGTTAACCCATAGGATTGCATTGATTTTATCTTTTAAGAGTTAACCCGATAGGATTGCATTGATTTTATCTTTTAGGAGTTAACCCATAGGATTGCATTGATTTTATCTTTTAGGAGTTAACCCATAGGATTGCATTGATTTTATCTTTTAGGAGTTAACCCATAGGATTGCATTGATTTTATCTTTTAAGAGTTAACCCATAGGATTGCATTGATTTTATCTTTTAGGAGTTAACTCATAGGATTGCATTGATTTTATCTTTTAGGAGTTATAACCCGATAGGATTGCATTGATTTTATCTTTTAGGAGTTAACCCATAGGATTGCATTGATTTTATCTTTTAGGAGTTAACCCATAGGATTGCATTGATTTTATCTTTTAAGAGTTAACCCATAGGATTGCATTGATTTTATCTTTTAAGAGTTAACCCGATAGGATTGCATTGATTTTATCTTTGGTTAACCCATAGGATTGCATTGATTTTATCTTTTAAGAGTTAACCCGATAGGATTGCATTGATTTTATCTTTTAGGAGTTAACCCATAGGATTGCATTGATTTTATCTTTTAAGAGTTAACCCATAGGATTGCATTGATTTTATCTTTTAAGAGTTAACCCGATAGGATTGCATTGATTTTATCTTTTAGGAGTTAACCCATAGGATTGCATTGATTTTATCTTTTAGGAGTTAACCCATAGGATTGCATTGATTTTATCTTTTAGGAGTTAACCCGATAGGATTGCATTGATTTTATCTTTTAAGAGTTAACCCATAGGATTGCATTGATTTTATCTTTTAGGAGTTAACCCATAGGATTGCATTGATTTTATCTTTTAGGAGTTAACCCATAGGATTGCATTGATTTTATCTTTTAAGAGTTAACCCATAGGATTGCATTGATTTTATCTTTTAGGAGTTAACCCATAGGATTGCATTGATTTTATCTTTTAAGAGTTAACCCATATGATTGCATTGATTTTATCTTTTAGGAGTTAACCCATAGGATTGCATTGATTTTATCTTTTAGGAGTTAACCCATAGG